>JAPYZP010004920.1:0-11428 GCA_030522985.1 Torymus sinensis
ACTAAGATTGCGTGTTCATTCACTGGGTTTTAGGAGATATTTATAGATTTTTATTAAATAAAATTTTTACTTTGATTCTTTATTCAAAATTTGCTCACTAACGTAAAGTTTGAATATTTAAGAAAATACATTTCAAAGGGATTATACTTTTAATCCATTTTGAAACCAATTAATTAAATAAGAAAAGTTACAATTTCTGTATTCGTTCATTCACTGGTGAAGTCACCCTATAATTTATTTAAAAACAGCTAAAAACTGGAACTCACGCTACAAAACGTACCACAATCGATATTTTAATTTAAATAGATAATTCGAAGTACATTTTATCAATTTTTCATCAATTTCATCAATAGCAATTCAAGGAAAGATTGGAATCTTCTGCTTTTTAAATTCATTTTTAATTTACTACTTATTCTGTTCTCCTCAATTACCAATACACGAATAAAAAAATTATTAATATCCAAATTTAAATGCCATTGTCAATATTGCCAATTGTAAAATACCTCCTTAACCTTTGGAGAGCCGATATTTTCCCCTTGAAATTATGCATAAAAATAGCTAAGGTAAAGTACCCAGTATACCGGGATAAACTGAACCAAACCCTATAACGGAACAACAATAAAAGATTACAATTTCTAATAAGTATGATGATAATATAAATGAGTATTGTTTATGCTATTAACTATGTAGTCGAGCCAATATTGAGTTAATTCAATTAATCATAATACAGGAGGAAACATTTTGAGGTTATTTTTAAATAGTTAATTTATGTCCCACTTAACATACTTTTTTATAATGCTAGCAAAATTTTAGGTCATCAACACAGCTATTTCTCACTATGATTTAGTTTAAATTAATTTAAATAATAAGATAATTAGATTTTTAAATTTGTAACTGAACTTTTATTTTTTCCCGGTACTGCATACTTTAGCTTAAGGTTTTCGTTCCCCAGCCAATGACGCCATAAAAATCACAATATCGCAAAAATTATGCTATAAGCATATTATTTATGGTGGAAACTCTTCGTTTATCTCTGTATACTATTGTAAAAATAATAAAAAAAAAGACGACGTAAAAAAACAAGGCGCCTGTACAATGTGTGAAACAATACGACTTGTACGATACTACTATATATAGATATACAAATAACATGGGATTTTTTCTTCAAATAGCAATTTCCCGAAAAACAGTATCGCTTGCTATATTACAAAATATTCTACATTATCCCCTTTTGAGCCTAGTATAATATACTACTTTTTAAGAAAATTTTAAAGAAAATTGGTTTTGCAATTAATTAAAATGAGTCTTAAATACATACTTAACCTAAGCTTCCATGTTAAAGTTGCAAACTTTGGCATTCACTATCTCAATAATTAGTATCGCTCCCTATACTGGGGGTTTCAAAAATCGATAAAACATAAATAGGAGCATGTATATCAATTTTTAAGACAATTTAAAGAAAATCGATTTCCCGGTGAACTACCTTAAGGTAAGTAAGAACTACCTTAGGGTAGTTCTTACCCAAGAAAACGATCGTTAAAAAAGTATTCTATATAATCTATTGCTCAAATTTTATATATTACAAATGATAGTAAAATCCAAAAGTAGTTTCCTTTAAGTAACATAAAAAAATTTTCAGGTATAAATTATATACATGAAATGCCAAAAGTTGCTAAATAAGGAAAAATATCACCAAAAGGCATGAATTATTTTTGTTTTTCATTCGATTTTTGTATTCAAAATGCCTCTTTATTTCTCAAACGTTGCACCTTGTCAACAAATCATTTTACACAAAGTTAGAGCTATTAGTTGCTAAGTTTTTGTAATTTTTTCATAAACAAATTTCTCTAACTCTATGTAAAATAATTTTTTGACAATTTGGTGCGGTGAATTTATGGATGAACGCTTGAGAAACAAAGAGGCGTTTTTAATAAAAAAATCGAATAAAAAACAAAAATAATTCATAACTTTTTGTGATATGTTTCCTTATTTAGCAACTTTTAGACTTCCATATATATATATATATAATTTATATTTGAAAATTTTGTTCTGTTACTAAAAGTAACGTTCTTATGGATTTTACCATCAATTGTTATAATATTTGAGTTATAGATTGTATAGAATACTTTTTAAACGATCGTTTTCTTTAGTAACAACTACCTTAAGGTGACTTCAGCGGTCTAGTAGACCTACAGCTATGAAAATCTGTTACAATGATTTGCTTATACGCTTCTCTCTGAAAACTGATATAACAAGAAAAAAAAAGGTTCGTAACATGACAAAAAAAAATTTGTCAGCCAATTTCCAATGTAGCAAAAGTAGAAAGAAATTCAACAAGAAATACTTATCTTTTTTGTTTTTCGTTTAATTTTAATTTGGAAGGTCTCATTTTATTCCTTGTTCAATTTTAGGGGGAGATATAAAAATTGGAAAATTTTCAAAACTTGCAAGGTTATAGATTGTTGGTAGATTTGTCCATAAATTTTATAAACAACTGCTTAGATATAACTTTGCAAGTTTGGAAAATTTTCTATTTTGATGTTTATTTCTCTTTGAAATGAGATCTTCCAAATAATAATAGAACGAAAAACAAAACAGATTAGTATTCCTTACTGATTTTCTTTTTAGTGGACAAAATATGCTTTTGCAATATTGGGAATTGACTAACAAGAATTTTGTTTTCGTCGTATTAAAAACCCTTTTTCCTGTTATCAGTTTTCAGATTGAAATGTGTAAATAAATCATTTTAAAACATGTTTATAGCTTTAGGTCTATTCGACCGCTGAAGCCACCTTAACAGATTCAGTACAGTTTCCAAGTTACTTTCTGTCCCCTAAAAGGTTCTAAGAAAATATATAATAAAGGTATCTTATATCATGGATTGACTATGCGTTAAGTATCAATCATGCATTGAGCCACAATAGTGACTATATAGTTGCTTTTTCACCCTCTAATGGTCAAGAATCGAAAGTAATCCTTCAAAATTATAATAATCCTCTCTTAAAAAAGTGATGGCCGGATGTTGTGAAGCATTTTTCTCCTCTGTTAAAAAAGTGATCGCCGGATGTTGTGAAGCATTTAAAGATTGATTGTGATTGGTCTCTAAGGAATAGGCGCGGAAATTTGCTACTTCCGCTACATTTGAATTTATAAATTAAATTATTTATTTTTAACAATTTAAGATTTAAAACTAAATTCTTAAATCAAAATCGAAATAGAACAATCTGTTAAATTAGTTAAAATGAAATCATAATGAAAAATTATATATATTCATAACCTCAAAAACAAAATAGTACGCGCGCAGCACGATTTGATTTGACTAGTTGGATAAAAAATTTGAAATTTTTTGTTAAGGAGGTTGGCCAGATCTGTTCGCGCGGGGTAGGGGTAAGGAGCCCCCGCACACCCCGCGAGCTGCATCACTCAACCTCTCTAGCAGACTCGGAACGCGATCGTATGTTTACGTTTTGCCGCAGTACTCGGAATCGGTACTGCCTATTGCGTTCAGATTTCGTATCAATATTCTCCTGCATGTAAAGAAACGATTGTAAATAAATTTTATTTATGTGATCAATTCTCGTGGTGAAGTCACTTTAAATGTCGTGAATAATCTTTATATTAAACAAGATGAAAGAATTATCGAAGAAACGAATATTGATGCGTATACCACACTAATTACTCTAGTGGGATAATAATATACCTAACGGCAGTTTAGGAATATTGCTGTGTATCTATTGTTTAAATCTCGAAAAAAAAAAACTCGAAAAAACGCTTACCTCGAGAAGAAATTTCATTATTATAATAAATATTCTCTAAAATTTTAAATACAAATACGTGAATATGAACTTCAAGCTAAAGATTGAAATACTTTAAAATCTATTTCGAAAACTCATATACCGCTATTTTTTAATATGGATAGATTTGTTGTAAGAGGAAATAAAAAATAAAATAATATAATTAAAAAACAATATTTTCAAATTGCATTAACTACTAATTATAGCATATATGTGTAAAAAAAAAAGTTTGAATTTTATTTGGTTTTTTTAAACTTTTACTAATTATAATATATCGGTTATAAATTGTTTAAATTATAAGCTTATCCCTTGAAAAATTATTTAATAGAGTCGGAGGCGTTGAAATTCAATAATTTCAATGAACATAAATTTTATTTTTTAAATTATCAAGTGTTCAAATTTATCAAAATTATGAAATACCGTTTCACAATGAATCGAATAAATAAAATATTGTCTGGTGAGTAAGGATTTAAAAACAAAATTGAAAGTAATGTTATTGAATATCAAGTACCTGCTCTTTCAGTTTTGTAAAATCAGCCTTGAATTCTTCAGTATTCCAGTTTTCATCGATGTGTTTCTTCAAGAATTCGCGAACGTATTGGAAAAGTGTATCCTGTAAAATAATGAGATATTCTGTGAAACTTGAAGACACAATTTTTATTTTTGGATGCAAAATAATTGGCATATTGGAATGTAGGGAAAAATATAATTTGCGTTTATTTGTAAATTAAAATGAATTAATGATGTGAATATATTGAAATGCCCTATGCCTTGATATATATTAAAAATGTTCTGATAAGTACATAATGATTTGAAAAGCGAAACTAAATACAAGTCTTCTTCCGCCTAGAAACAAGAGCCCCATTTTGTACTTTTTCTCTCATTCCTCCTGCGAGCACAGTGTCGGCCAACCATGCGAGCGCCACCGCACTATATAGGTTCATACGATCCCATCGCAACGTACCATACGATCCGGAAAGGAATTTTATGGTATGGAAAAGTCATATCTATAATGTTAACGCAGACGTACGTAGCCCCCAAGCCTAAGAAATAAAAATTAATCGGATTTTTTTTTCCTTACACATTCTTTACAACACAGACCGCGTCGTATCTCGGCAGCTCTTTGTTTGCTTCGTAGAATGACAAAAAGAATCACTGGAAGTGAGGGAGAGGAAAGGAAGGAGGGGTGGCTTCTCGTGCGGAAACCGTTAGACACAGAAATGGCTCCTCTATCCTTTCCTCCTTCGTGTCCACGAAAATGCATGACGGGATAGCGACTTTTCACAGATTGAGAAATTACAATTTTCCAGGTTTTTCCCTCTCTTTGAGTACTTGCTTTTCTTCATAAATATATAAAATATATATAGATAACGCAATTTGTTATAATTAGTCGAATAAAACGAATAATTTCTTAAAACGGAAAAAAGTATAAATAAATAAATCAAAAGCTCGATCGATACCACAAGCCCAAGAAGCAAGCCAGAGAGGTAAAACGCTGTTCGTGTACGGCAGCCGGCATTTTCACCTCCACCGTTGTAAAAAAAAATGGCTCAGACATGGAAAAAAATAGGCTCGTAAAATGAGAATATTTCTACGAGTCGATTCCTTGATGCTTTTCTACCGTTATCCGTGCAATATGACGGTTGGATTAAGTGTACTTCCCGGGATATTTGCAAAAAAGCAGCGAGCATCGGACGGCGCGTCGTTGCTCCCTCGACAAGGCGAGGCCGCGAAACCGCCGGCGCCATGCGCGGCTCTTTGTGCCCGCGGGGCCATTTTCCCGTCTCGCAAGTACTACAGACGTATACTTAGATATAGCAAAATCGTGTAAATACCTCGATGAAATTGTGTGCAGTAGTTGTGCCCATGATATCCAGGAGAATCGTCGACTCTTGGCGCGTCAGCTCCTCGGCCTCGGGGGCGCTGCGTTTTTCACCAGCCATGTTTGCCTGCACTTTTTTTTCTCGCGAGCAGTCGAACATTCAGCCTTCAGCTGCCGCAGTAATCCTTGTTATCTCGGTGCCGGCCGAAATCCTTGGCCGCTGGAGAGGTCGGGGTGAAAACTGAGAGAGCGAGAGAGCGAGAAAAAGAGAGAGGAAGAGATGAGAGAGAGAGAGAGAAATTGAACGAGGAGCACGTCGATGACAACGATGCCGGAGAGCGGTGAAGATAGAGGTAGTTGACACGCACACACTTGCTGCTCCTGCTTAGCTGCTGCACGGCTGCTCTCTGCGCTCCTCTGGCCGACCCACCGTCGAGTAGACGTATAGCTGGTTCCGTCTCTGTCTCTGTCTCGGCCTTGCCGCCGCCGCCGCCGCTGGAAGCTCGCAGCCGCCCGCCGCCGGCGCGTACAACCACCACACGTACGCGCGCTACTTTCGCGCGTGCGCGAGATAGAGAGAGAGAGAGAGAGTGAGAGAGAGAGAGAGCACCGCCGCGAAAGAGGGAGAGGGAGGGAGAGCGCTGCAGCCCGAAACAAAATACGATTCGCGACTATGTGTACGTGAGTTCCGTGATCCGTCGGCTTGGTTCGGCGGCCTTCGACGCGCCCGTGCATGCACGCGCGAGACGCGAGTCGGGTCGGGCTGTCGCGCTCGTGGAGGACGAGGATGACGACGCCGGCTCGCCGCACACATACCTGTCTGCATTTGCATGCGCACGTGTGTGTGTGCGCGTGTGTGTGGGCTGGCACACGGGGAAACCTGCCCCGGCTTCTCGCGTCGGCGCAAGAGAAGCGGAAAAGAGGAACGCCAGGACCGTGCGAATTTGCCAACTGGAGCTGGCCTCGCCGCCTCCTGCTCTCCTATGAGGGGAGCCGTGCTCTCTCAACGCCAGCCTACTGCTCTCGCTCCGCTGATGCACCAGTCTTTTTGTCCGCACACCGGCTTTTTTCCTATAACGATCAGCACGGTCCTTTCTTTCGCTCTTTCGCGCTTTCACGGCCTCACAGCTGTGCGCCCGTTCTAGGACTCGTTGAAACGAGTTTCACGCTTCTCAAAAATCGACTCGCTCTCGCTATTCTTGGAAAAATCCTGCTATTTTTAGTTAGTACTATGTATTATCGATTACGCATTAATTGCCTTCTCTCCCTTTAGCTTTATCACGTTATACTGGAGGCTGCAGCAAATGATTATTTATTGATAATAATTCGAAATATCAGAATGAAATTGCAAATTTAATGCAAGGACATGTGTCTATTTTAATTATACTTTATAAAAAGACTGTTATATTGTATTTTATTTTGCGGAAATATTCAGAGGTACCTAGCATGGCTTCTACTGCTATGAATGAGCAGGTAGAGACACTAACGGAAGAGTTGAGGAAGGTCAGGTCAGTCCATGGCTCAGCACATGAGAAGCTGCGAAAATTGGAGAAAAGGTGAAAATGTGGCAAATGTTGGCAAGGTGGAGCCTAACGTACAATGCTTGTCCTGCAGCGGCAAACAGAAGGAGCATCCGCAGGGGCAGAGGCCGGAGAAAAGGGGAGCGAAGAACCTCCGAGTGATTCGTCCCTGCAGCGCTCTTATTGTTGTCTCTCTCCCTCGCTCTCTTTTCACTCTCTACCTAGCTCGACGGCGGCTGCAACTCGCACACGTGCGCACAAGGCCGGCGAAAAGCTCGTGTCGGTGTGAACCGTTCGCCGGTTTCCGACCAATGAATACACTTCCAAACGATCCTGCCGGCGCGGCGCTCCCTTCACCTATACCTACCTCTTTCCTCCCGCTGCGCCGGTCGCGGCCGGCGTTGCCGTCCCCCAGACGGCCGCGAGCCGGCGCCGGTGACTTGGGAACGGCGGTTTTCCACTCGCAAAAATTGCATCGCCGCCGCAGCCATATCGCCCGCAAGTCTGCGCTGCCTGCATGCAGAAAACCCGTTCCGTAAAGCCGACAAAATACGGATCGAATATTGCACTAACTTATCGACAAACCTATATACACACCCACAGCTACCCCCCTACACGAGCGCACGCACACACACACACACACACACACAGTTTCTATTGATCTCTAAGGAATACATGGCAATACATCTGCAAGAGCAGCTGAAAAAACAGATGCTCGTGAGCGTGCGTGCAGGTAGAAATTTTGTCCAGCGCTATAGTACAGCATAGCATGCTCGGGATCAGAAAGGGAGGGCGGCATTTAACATGATCGCACGTATCGGAGTTGAGAGCACACATGTACCTATGCATATATAGGTAAGGTGTTCGCGGCGCAGCCGGCAGCCGGCATCCTCATCTGTGCGCGCTGATGCTCAGCTATTCTGTTCTGTTTTACTGGCCGTGCTTCTCCTTAAACTGCATATTGGATTGAATTTTTAATCAATTTTTTCTTACGTCAAATCTAATATATGTTGGTCGAGCCAACGTCAACCGGCCGGCCACCAACTATACCACACCTCTATAACCAGGCTTCTTAGTCATGAGAAGTACAGCAGTAAATTTTAGCACATGAATTTGCTTTTAAAGTTAGAAGCGCCTCTCCATGATTTAAATGTGGACCTCCCACATAGGAGCTGGCCGAGCCCAAACTCGTTGAGCCGTCGCTGCTTTTGTTCGCGCTGATCGGCGCTCGCGTGCGCGGCCCGGCGGGAGCACTCTACTTATATATATAGGTTTTTGCGCGCGGCATTTAAATGTTGACGTAAGCCGGCGGTCGCGCGTGCGCGCACGTGCGTGCCGCCACCATCGGCTGACAAATGCGGTTTGCCGGCTCCCGGCTCCGAACGAACACGCGACCTTACGAATCCACGCGACGTCCATACGCAATGCTCTCTTATGTGAGGTGATTGCGTGCGCAGGCCGGACGGCGGCCCGGCTCAGACCATCATTATCCCAAATATAGCGTCACAGACTACCGTTAGCCAAAATTCTGCCCATTATCGCGACGAGCAAACGCGCCTCTATACCTATATATACAACTTTTCAGCGAGTACATGTTCCATCAGTTTTTAACCCCTTAACTGGCAATTAATCATATGTACACAAAAAGTTGTGCCAAAACTGACATTCGATCATATATGTACAGAAAAAGTTGCATAACTTTGGCAATTTTCAATGGATTTAGAGGAAACTTGGTGCACTACTTGGGAGGGCTTCGTATGAAGAAATACCCTCTAATATCTTACAAGAAACCGTGGAAAGCTGAAAAAGAAAGAAACAATTTTTTTCCCCACCCTCCTTTTATTTTCAACCCCTTAGGGGTGTCGTAGTTGAAAAAAAGCCGTGACAGTTAAGGGGTTAATCAGTTTGCCAACTCTCGAATTTCATATGTAAAATCCAATGTTCAATTCGAACACTTTGAAAAACTCGAGCTAACATTTTGAATTTGATTTAAAGCTGTCAGGCTGAATTTGTTTCAGGCATCGCTATGCACTTTCCGTTACTCAAAAATTCAGAGTTGTATCCTGATAGTTAGATATGTGATATCACAAACTGGAATTTCCACGATATATGTATCTCATTATTACATGTAAAATAAATGATTTAAAAAAACTCTTAAATATTTCTTTTTATCCCATCTTTTTAAATATTTGTATTAAAAAACTGTGAAAAAAGAAGACATAATGTTGGCATTGTTCCAAGTTCATAGATGTTTAATGATCACAATAGTAAAAACAATTTTTCAAAATGAAAACAAAATCAGATTAATTCTATACGAAATCAATATAGCTTTCGTTAGGTGTACAGAAGACTCATTTATTACATCACCCGTACTAGCCCAGATCCTCATAAAATCTGTGTAAGGAGTCTGTTAGGAGTGCTCCTCATATAATATATTTACTGTTATCTATGATAATTACAGTACTGATTCTTAGATTAACTTTTTATCAGAAGCATTTAAAATTAAGCAACGACTAGGATGCTCAATGTATGAACTGACAGTATTAGCGGCATATTATCAGAGGTGAGTATATCGTCGGGTGGGAGCAAGAACATCTTATCTCGGCTCGGCGCCTAAGAACATCCTATCTGGGCTCGGCGCGTAAGAACGTCCTACTCGATCCGAGATAGGACGTTTTCACGCGCCGAGCTGAGCTGGGGCGTTTTTACGTGCTCGGCCGAGGTAAGATCTTCTTGCTCTCACCCGACGATATTAAGTATAGTAGAGTTCTCTTGCTCAACTATAAACTAAACTTAAAGTACCTATTTTATTTCAGTAAAGCAAATAAAATTCTCACTGCAGGATTCAATTTAATTTTTACAAATTTAATCAAAACTTTTATACTTAACAGGTTGTTATTTAACAATAATACTTTATTAAATAAAACTTTAAAAGCTTAGGAAAAGCGCTTTATTTACTGCGAATAAAAAGAAACTAGAAAAAAAATCCCTGCCGAAATATTAGTACAACAAAAACGAAACTAAAACAAATTTGCTAAATCTTCTTGAAATATGAGAACGTCTTACTATTATAATAATTTAACAAATTAGGTTAAGAGGTATAAAAAAACTATCTCTGTGGATAATTTTATAAAACTGGGTTATCTATACACCTACTAATATTTCAACAATAAAGCAATATTTTTTCAAAAAACTTTTCAATTGACAATGACTAATTTTTAAATTTAACAAATTAATGCTGTGTATATGTGTTTACATAATTCTACCCTCGATTTGGAATCTTTTTTTTTATGTAATGTATACCAATTCAAATTTTAAATGTAGTTTAAAACAAAATATGCTTTATTCAACCTAATAAGTGATCTAAATTTTGTGAAGACGCATTCAATTTTTTCGGGGATATAAATTAAATTGGAAAAAGGTAACATTTTTATTAATAACAAAAGACAGAGACTATTGATAAATCAAACGTTTAAAAAAAATTAATTCGTGACTAAACGTCCTTTCTCAGGTACCATATAAAATTTAATCATAATACCTCATTATTTTATTAAAAAAAAGAGACGAAAACTAAAACATGATAGTTAAATTTTTGCTCCCTTATTTTCAATGAGACACCGCCATTGTATATCGAATTCGAATTTCTCAAAACTAACTTCAGAATCTTATACTTAGTATTCGCATTCTTATAAATCGTCAGCGTGCGAATTTAGAGCTGAATGTTGTAAGCCACTTTTGCAGAAAAGCCAGAGCGTATCGTCCTGGATTGTATCGGCTGCTAATTCGCAACCCTACTGCAAAATCATACCTGAGATCGGATAGGTATAAAAAAAGCGAACGTTCACTTTGAATTTGCAAAAAGTATCGAATATGCCCTAGCGGAAATATTTTTGTTCAAAAATGTTAAAAACTGTTAGGAAGAGTTATAAACGTTTCAAAAATATTATAAAATGTAGGATTTTGGTCGTTATTAATTATTTGTAACTGTTTGTAATATTTTTCAACAGTTTTTAACAGTTTTTAAGAGTTATTAAATTATTTAATAACTATTAAATATTTATTAATTATTATTATAAACATAATAATTAATCACTCCTTAGGCTTCTGCATTGTTTGACTGTTACTTGCTTTCGGAGCGCTCCACCGCTCCTTAATTCTCATGACTATAATAATGAGGCTGATAAATAATTATAAATTAATAATAATAATAATAATTTATTAATTATTAAATTTTCCTGAAATATATCAAATTTAAAATTATTTGAAAGTGTTTCAAACTGTTTAAAACTACT
>JAPYZP010004921.1:0-15145 GCA_030522985.1 Torymus sinensis
CCTGACAACGCGCGTCAACCATATCCATTTCCCTCTCAACCCGACCGCGCAATAGCATCGCGCAACCCACGCTGTAAGAGACATCGAGATCATCCTGGCCTCCGCACCTCTATCCCGCAGCCTCTCAGCGCATCTCTTCCCCCTTCTCTCTCTACGATACCGCGATAGCGCAACCTGCTCTCCTATGCCCGCAGCCTCCCCGACAACTCGCGCAACAGGTGGATCTAATGAAAATCATCCGGGCACTGCCGCGCTTCTCTCCTCTCCGCCTTCTCCTTCTCCCTACACACACACTACGCTCGCCCTTCTCGGCAGATAAGAAAATAAGAGAGCCCGCTGCACTTTCAAACGGAACTAATGGACTTCCAGGAAGAGAGCTTCTCTCGCGAAGGTCGCCCTGTATACATGTATATACGCGCGTGCTCCTAAGCTCTAAGATCTCTACGTACGGTAGTAGCCCGTCATTCCGCGCGTGCAGAGAGAGAGAGAGGGAGAGATTTACGGCAAGTCCACCTGCCGCGCGGAATGCCCGCCGCTTATACAATGGACCGCGGCTCGTAAATTGGATCGAGCGCAGATGCTGCACTGTATATATGCCGCGTGTATGTATGTATATATATGTACGACTGCGCATGCGCGTAAGTCGCCAGGTGATCACCTGCCAATTTTCACTTCCTCGCGCCGCGCTCTCTTCTCTCTTCCTTCTCTTTCTCTTTCTCCTTCGTATACGTATATACAGAGACTCGAGCGAGCGAGAGCAAGCACGTGTTGTGCTCCTGCCGCTGCTATACGGAGTAGCGAAGGAGGTGAACGTACGCGTGCGGCCGCGTGCGATAGGTATAGCGTAAGAGTTGCGCAACCTGTGCGCGCGCGCGAAAAGAGTCGCCCGGCGCATTGTTGGTATTCCGCGCGTGCGCGCGCGCGGGGGGAGAGAAGAGGAAGCGCGCGACGAGTCGTCGTGTAGGGAAATTCTTCGGCGCTAATGGCGAATTTCCTTGATTTGCATGGCACTGCACTGCACGTGTGTGTATACGTGAGCTGGGCACAGCGGTGACTAATTACGTGGGAGATGTCACGCGCGAGGACGTGAAAAAGAGACGATTTTAAATTGAAGAGCGGAGAGGTGTCGCTGTTCCTTTGTTGCGTAACCGTTGATGAGATTGCCGAGCGAGCGAGACACGCGCGGCTAGATTGAGATTCCTTCGGTGAACCGTATATGCGCGATTTAATTTTTGATACGATCGTTTTTTTTTCGCAGCGTGGACAATGGAATTGCATTAATATTGCGCGACAGCGATGGACCTTTGAGATGCAGAGGTGACTTTTGCAAGTTTCTTTGAAATGTATATCGCGAGCGGGGATATAATTTATTCTGCGAAACGTTAAATTGGCAAAGCCACGCGCGTACGCGCTAGAGAGGAGATTGAAATATGGACATCACAATGGCGTATAACGTTATACATAGCGGAGGTATTTTGTTATGCGAGACGAAAATGATTCGGTGCGATATTTCTCGGCAACGTTGATATGATAAAAAAAAGAAAGAGAGAGAGAGAGAAAAAATTTAATTCAGTCACGGCGTGACGTGTATATAAGGTGAATTTATGCTGCGCGATCGCGTATGATGTATTGTACGGCAAGAAAAGCGGCGTAATTTCAGTGGCAAAATGCGCGTTTCCTTTGACAGTTATGTATGCGAAGCTCTCACTCGCGCGTTTGATTGTTTTGTAATGCCGTAATGAATCTTATAACATTTGGACGCGTGCGTATAAGGCATGAAATTCATAATGATCTACTGCTTATACGCGGCTATAGCTCCGACTCGTTATGGACGTTTTACCCTTGTATATAAAAAAAAAGCAAACCGAAAATTTGTTATTTTTACACCGGTTCGCCGCACAATGGCAGAACTTTTGAAAATATACGACGCCTTTGTTGAGAAATACGGTACAATTATTGATGACTAGAGGGAAAATTGAAATTCCATTGTATGTTTTGGAGTTGAAAAACAGCCGACGAGTGGTGTCTTTTGTATAGAGCAGAAAAAAATACAGGAGTTGTATAGTGAGTATGCGAATACACTTTTGAGTTAAAAAAATATAATTTAAAATGAGAATAAATTAGGAGGTGTTGACAGACGAACGAACATAAACTCACGTGATTGAGGACCCATTAACAGTACACGCTATATATTTTTGCCGCAACTCACCTGGAAACAGAAAAAGAAGAATTTCTAGTTATAAGAATTATTTTAATTTCAAGTAAACAAACATATATAATGCATCCTATTACCCGTAACCAATAGGAATAAATGCCTTCTTAGAAATTCATCCCGCAGCAGTGCGGCTGTCAATCACGAATTCAACAAGGCATTTAACTCGAATCCCTCGGCATTTTCCAACCGCGAGAGAGCAATTCAAGGAAACATCCATCCACTTTCCCCGTTTTCCCCCATCCTTACATAAAAATCCATCCTCTCCCGCGGGTAAACCCATCACCGCCACTCTCCATTCCACGCGGCGCGACACATCCTCTCTCTCTCGGTGCCTTCAGCCTCCCCCTTAACCCTCGCGCGAACATGCCCGCGACACCGGTACGGCTAATTGATCAACCGCCGCCGCTGCCGCCGCCNNNGCCGCCGCCTTCTCTCACTCGAAATGAAGAAGACGAAGATCCTCTCCGTGAGTGAGCGGAAGCCGCGCATACGTACGTTAGCGCGCGTGGATTCCTGCGCGCGAGTTTCTTGCGCGGCCGCGTGACGCGCGGGAAACGTCAGGGCGCTTGATTTAGAGGCGGCTTCCCCGCGCGCGCGCGCTCCCGTGGAAAAACGAGGGGGAGAGAGAGAGAGAGGAGCCAGAGGAAAAAGGAGAGGCCGCACCACGCGCGGGGGGAATGAACGGAGAAATACTCCGCGCGAGCGCGCATGCCTTGTATGTGTGTGTGTGTAGAGGAGGAGAGCAGAAGCAGCAAGTGCCGCTGCTTCTTCTTCTTTCTGCAGAAGCGAGGAATCTCGCTCGCGCGCGAGTCCGAGAAATAGCCATCTGTAATTGCGAGCGTGCGAGAGAGAGAGAGAGGAGCATAGCGAGTTTCCCCCGGCGCGCGCGAGTCCGAGAAATAGCCATCTGTAATTGCGAGCGTGCGAGAGAGAGAGAGAGAGGAGCATAGCGAGTTTCCCCCGGGGACGCGACGTTAAAAGTGAAAATTTTACCATTCCCGATGTGGATTAGATTAGATTGTAGATACAAATTTTATTTCTGACTATAAGGACAAATGTCGTAAATAGCCAACAGCAAAAAAGATTATATTACATTGGATTTAAACGTAATGTGTGCTTTTGGTAGAGAGGGTAGGCGACCCTTTAAATAGTAAAATCGACACGTAGTAATAGCAATAAAAATTTAAAAAACTATAACCAAAACAATGAAAGAAACTGTAAGTAAGTTGTCACTAAAATATAAAAAAATTAATAAATCGCAGAAAAAGACTAAAGAACATGTAATTCCGACGGCATAGGTATGGCTTCACTATAACAGATATTGGAACAGCTTGGTCTTGAAGTGTAGCCACATAAAAACTGCTGTCACGTTTTCCGGCAGTTCATTCCAGGCATACGATGTCTCAATTTAAAAGAAGTGGCCATACCACTTCGTGCGAAATTTTGAAATTTCAAGGACCAAGGAAGGCCTTCTGCTGTCTTGCTCATCGTCAGGGATGAAGTTGAAAGTACGGCGGAGATAGGGAGGACTATCTTCCCGCAACACATTAGCCAGTAAGCAGAGAGTGAGGAACTTACGTCTAGCATCGATACGGATCGATGTATCCATAATATTTTATTACTCAAATACTCTGCCCATCAATGATAGAAAACAAAAAAAGAGGAGTAGCGAGTTGAGGGAGAGGAGAGGGTGTGTGTGAGGAAAAGTATGTTGGCCGGCAGTCGTGGGGAAGAGCGCGCCGCGCGTCGGTCTTGATTTTGCAGTTGGAAAATCTGGGGAATGCGCGCAGCCGATCGCGGAGCGATACGGAGCGTTTATTCCGAGATTATCTCGTTTTTATCTAGGTTGAGTTATTATGTGGGTTGTGGAAATCTTTTTTTTTTTCTTTTTTTTCTGCATTTAATCCAAGATTAAGTTAGAGTTATTTAGCCGAAAAAAAGGAATAAAAAAAGAAAATGACTCGCTAAAAATACGACTGTTTTTCCTTTATTTATTTAAATATTTTTTACCCGGGTTTCTCGGCCTTATAGCTGTTGTAATAAATAAAGAAAAATCGCGTTATTATCGAAAGAAAATGGCGATTTTCATGAGAGTAAATGAGAATTTTTCTTTTAGCTTATACGTACTTTTTGCCAAAAAATGCTCAAAACTCGTCATGATTAGGAGGAACCGGAGCTAGTTGCTCGGATGCGGATTTTTTACATTTTATTATTTTGTTTTTTTTTACAATAAACTATAAATTTAATGAATAAAACTTTTTTAATATTTCAAAGTACTCAATTTAGAGAACCTTGATGATTTTTTTAAAACTTCTAGGATGACCTCAAAAAAAGCTAGAATCACTTTTTAACTGCACGATTGGTAAGGGGTGTACCACGGATCTGAGGCAAGCTCACCGACAATAAATCTTAGAAAAAGATACAATAATGAATGATATTACTAGATTAAATAAAAGACTTAAACTCGAGAATATGAAATTGAAAACATAACATAATAATTGAACAACAAAATAAGCTATCATGAGTTAACTGATATAAATAATCTAACTTTAATTAACACTGTTTCTGTAAAACTCTGTTGGGTTTTCAGCATTATTTGGCGATTTATGAAACTATTTTTATCTAGCAGGGAATTAATTATTTAAACGACGAGCTTAATCCAAAAAAGGCAGCCAACTTGCCCCAAGGGTACATTTTAATTTAAAAATTAGACCAATAATATTAAAAATTAAAAAATTAAAAAATAGAAAGTCGCGAAATTATAAAAAAGTAATTATAATCTGCATGAAGTGAAAATAGATAATCATAATTTTTTTTTAAAGAATTATTCAATACTTCTAAAAATGTAAAAGTTGCTTAAAATTTAATTGAAAATTAAAACAAATATTCCTCATTTACGTTACTGACATGAATTTTTTTCGGCCTTGACCTCTATTATTTCAATTACGAGTTATTAGCATTAATAATTAAACATTTAAATAATCCCTAGTTTCAGTCAATAAGAAGCGGGTAGAGTACGGCGCTATCGTTCCATATTATTTTCGATTCAACGACAATTCAACAACCTTCAATTTACACATCTTTCCTTCATTTCTGCGCTAAGTTTAAATATGGCGAACTACTACGTATTGTAAAGGTTAAGATATCATCTTTGGTATATTAATTTCAGTATCTTCTAATGATTATAATATCCATTAAATGTTACATGATCAACAGATACACAGTACTTTAATTATAATAATAGCAAATGTAGCCTTTCAAGGTGTTACGAGTGAGCTATCATAACTTTTTTATAATAAAAAGTGACTGATCCTGGGATTGAACGAGAGCCGCTGACTCGCGAGTCGGAAACACTACCAACAAGTCGCGGCGGCCATCCTTCAGCTTTCTGCTAATCGGCGTCATATTATAATCGGACGCCTTGCTTATTTCGTTCTTTCATATTCGTATATCCACACGTAACAAAGGAGAAAACTATTAACAATTTTTAAATCATACTCGAATAAATAATCTCATATGGCTATGAGTTCCTTGATGGAACGCCGAGGTGGAAAATAATATAGATATTGTAATAGTTAATACAGCTATCTTAACTATTACTAAAGATTTTCTTTTCTCAGTGTAATAATGATTACATCTGGGTTCCTAATTACTTTTACCTACACAAAACAAACGCTCTCCTCCCTTCCCTCGCAAAAATCCAAACAAACCCAACAATCCTCAGAAAAGTCAAACCACCCAACTCACCGCCAAATCCAAGATCCTGTTTCAAATCTCCCGCTTCACCCTCGCATCAAACCGCACCCGCTTTGTTTATAATACCCAACCCCGTATCTCCCCGCAATCTCCCCTCACACACATACACACACACACTCCCTCGCTCCCGCAAGATGTTTCATTCATCGGCTCGCCCCAGGCCATCCACGCGAGCTCGCGCGCGAGAAGAAGATGATAGGCCTCCGCCGCTCACGTGCGCGCATGCACATACGAACGTATAGGTACGCCTTCACGGTCCGCTGGCTTTTTCCTTCGCTCTCGCCTAGGTTATAGACCCGACGTAATGCCTCGGTATCTCCTCCTTTTCCTGCACACCGACTACGTGCCAGCCGCGGCGCGCGAGCGCTGACGAGTGTGTGTATATATACGGGGGGGAGTCAACCCGATATCCTGCAACTGAGCGAGCGAGCATCGCGCGCATCTAGAGAGGAGTTTCCTGGGGTCGCGTGTGAAAAATCCCGTGGTATGGCGCTGAGGATGCGCAGGAGAGAGAGATGCGCGGTTTGAAAGAAGTGCACGGGGTTTGTGGTGTGTTTAGCGCGGTGATGTGCCGGGAAGATAGCGCGGCCGATCAGAGGGCTGGGAAGTCGGGCTGATGTGCGCTGATGCGAATTAAGCGGTATTATTTGAAAGGTTATTTTGGTCAGAATTGTTGTGAAAGTATTTGGCAGTATAAGTTTTTTTATTTAGGGGTTTAGGTTGGAGCTATGATATGCTGTGGTATGCATGATTGAGACAGAAATATTGTAAGGAACGAAGATCAAAACTTGTATTGGAGTTATATAACTGAAATAGAAATTAGATATAACCGCAGAGATATGCATTCATAGGTATGAGGTATGAGTAATAGAATACTTTGTCTATTTTGGATTATAATGTCACACTTTACCCAGATCATCGCAATAAGTAAGGAGGAGATTTAATGCAACCACTCGACAGATAAAAGAATTACTCAGAGACCTTAGATCAATGCAATCACTGTTGGCCTTTTTTCCTATCATTGAATTACTTCATTTCCCGTGGATATTGATATAACGAGAGCTACTTTCTATGCATAATTTAATTTTCATCCATAGTGCAAGATCAGTTCTATCAAGATATTGCTTGCCAATAAAAATGCTGATTAATTGGTCAACCCGTAACACAGCGATAATAAAAAGTCTATTCTTTTTATAGATGTACACAATTATAGGACTAATATTTCTGATGCAAGTCGCTCTGTTTATCGGCCGCTTTCACTATTCTACCCGACGAGGTTTCATCAATGATTGATTCGACCATTATCGTAATCGAAATTTGTTTTCGATTTCTTTTGACGCGTGTTTACACGGATTGAGTTATAGGTAAACGGATAAGCAAGGACTAGATCAAATTATACGCATCAATTTTGTATTTCCATTATGTCTTATACACGATTTTTATGACATTTTGATTGAAGCTCTAAAAGACTCTGTCCACAGGTGTATCCTCGTCTATAAAAATAACATATCAGCGAGCTCCTAATGGCATTGATAATGGAATCGAGGCGAATGTTTTTTAAGTCGTTTTTTATTTCCTGTCGACTTGCGATCAATTTACTTCTTTACGACACCTCGTGATCGCTTCACACGCACGCGCACACACAGGTGCTGATGAGTTCGACGTGCCCTCAATTTCAGTAATCGCGCAGACATCATTATCGGCACTTACCAATAATGAAAAGCGCTAAGCATTCCTTCATGGCTTTTAAATTGACGTTTGTATTAGACGGTACACACGGATACGTAACGAGAAATCGGAAGGAATTTTCGATAGCGTAATGTGTGCTCATAACAAAACCAAAAAAAAAAGTACACGCGCGTGCACAATACGTCCGTCTGTTATCTACCATTAGTGTAATCAGGTGTACGCATTTTTTTTGCAATTAGAAAAATTAAATTATTCAATCTTTATCCAATATAAGATATACGCGGAATTCTCGACAGACTTCGTAATTTCTTTATATAAACGGTACACCTCAGTCTCCGTACCACACGACAAATATCCTTATTCCTCGTATCACACTCGATCTCCATTATCCACTCGCGTTGCGATTCCCGCAACTATCAACGACACTCATTTCCATCCGCACTCAACTCGACTCGACTCATCGCCAATTACATTATTATTTAATCGTCGCCGCGCGCTTTTTTCCATTTCCTCGATTCGCCGACAGGTGCACATATTCCTTCGTACGACCTTGCGCCTCTCTCTCTCTCTCTCTCTCTCTCTCTCTCTCTCACCGATAATCAATGCTCATCGTCAAAGTATATTCACACGTTATAGCAGAGAGCTAATGAGAAGGCCATTTTTTCCTCCCCTCCCATCGTTATTACCGGCATTATTATTATTATTATTATTAGCCGGTCGCACATTGTCCGTGTCTATATGAGACTCGCGTGCGCGGCGTACTGGGAGATCTGGGAGCTCATGCTATATGAGAAAGAGGAAAATCTGCGCTCGCGGGTCGCCTCTATAAATATTACCTATCTCATTTTTCTGACCGTCCACTTGCTCGCTGATCTTTTCTCTGTCTCTCTTCTCTCTTATAGCTATAGCTAGGTAGAGAGAGAAAGAGAGAGAGTGAGAGAGAGAGAGAAAGAGCAAAGAACTAAAGGCACGATTTCAATCTTCGCGCGGCGGTAGCGTTCCAGCTGCATTTTCATATCTCATTGTCCCATCGACTATCTATCAGACGCAAGAATGGAGAGAATAATGCCGAGTGAGTGAGAGAGAGAGAGAGAGAGAGAAAAATACCACACACTGCCATAGCAGAGGCCCCGAAGGCTCTTTCCCTTACAGATACGAATAATGCCTCGTTCCTCCTTCTCTCTCTCTCTCACTCTCTCACTCCTTTTTTTATATAAAAGTACGTGTAATCGCACGTAACAGCTCTCCCCGCGCGTGTCGCGATCGCGCGCGCACACGTGTGGTGTATGTACGTAGCATCGACTCGCGCAGCAGCAGTTTTTCCCAATTATTACGATGTTCCTGACTGTTGTTGTCGAGAAAGAGAGTTCTTTACTTCTCTATGGCTTTCTGCTGACTCACACACACACACACACAGACCTCCTCCCCCCACACACACATATGTACACGGTATTCTTGCGGATTTATTAAGCATTTTTATCGGCGAGATGCCGGAGACCCGATAAAAAGAGACGTGTATACGTGTGCTGTGAGACGGTATAGAACTATACGCCACTATACTTGCTTTTAGCAGGTGTTTTACGCGAGAGACTTTGCGCTCGTTGTAGAAAAATGTGTTTATGCGCTTAATAATTCACGTCGAGAGATTGAAGTGCAAATAAACGGATGTATTTTCTCTCTGACCGCAGATGGCTTAGATGATCGCTTCCCATAAATATTATGCATCGCAGCGTTGAGAAAAAAAAAAAGATTGAACATTATACACTTTTTCATACGGCACGTGAGTTATGCAAAGCCGCTGTATCGTATATTAACAAAGATTTGATGTACAGATTAGCGTAACGGGGACGATTTCAATGCAAATTCATGAAAAAGTAAGCTTTATAACTCGGATTTAAGCGTAAGATGTTGTTGTTGTTTTTTTTTCGAAACTAGGTTCGCATACATTATAGCCACAAATCGCTTCCTGTCTCTCTACGAGCTTCCTCTTTCTTTGTGTTTTCTGCAGGAATGCCAAAAGATCGTCAGGCTCACGTAACGGAAACTCGTGCGCGCGCACTTCTCGTTTTTGTATAATTGATTGCCAGAAAACAAGCGCGAATTACGAGTTCAGTACTCGCGCGCGGCTGTATATGCAGATCGGCGAAAAGTCGTTAATAACTCGCGCGTATATACCATGCAGGCGGAAAGTGACGTTCATTATAAATATAATACAAGCCGGAAATTTTTAAGTCGTATGGTGTATATTATAAGTACGCCTCGTAGTTGCTGGTACAGTTAATTCGCGGATTTCGCGCACAATGGAAGCTCTCGGTGCGGTAAATATGCGATTACGTTATACACGAGAGAAATTTCAGATCGACGTGCGCGGGCGCGCGAGAAGTGAACGACCGCGTAAAATAAAAGTCCGTAATTTGCGCGGTAAGAAACGAGAGCGAACTGTGTGTAATCCGGCGATTATACAGGCAATAATTTAGCTGAAACGAGGAATAAGTAGTGTGTGTGGGTAGTTACGGATTTTTCGAATAAACGTTATTCCACGCCGAACTTCTAATCAGTCTTTCGGATTATAACCGCAGATATTGCACGGAGCTATATAGATAAGAGAAAAAGGCGAAAGCTCGTTTCTCACAGTACCAAGAAAGATGATCTCTATAAATCTCGCAAAGCCTATATCCCTCGATATATCATACGATGCACACCGAGCTTTTTCCGAACTTTTACCAATCGAGTTCAGCCCCTCGCTTGTTCCTCCTCAATTCACTTATTAATCGCGCCCAACTCTCTCCTTATCCATCTCGAAATCGTTAAATCATCCGGTGGGTTTGTACGCTTTGTTTCGTACACTGCACCGAACGATACTTGTTTTTCAATATATCGACGGTCGATCGATAATTGCGAGGAGAGCTGCGGCTATGTACGAGAACCGTCGCGTTGCGATGGACGTCGGCGATTGTGTCAATTAACGGAATTAATTGTGCGATTTAATGGCGAAACAGTATACGCGCAGCGCTTTCATAACGCCTATACACGGCATTATTCTAATCCCGGGGCGCGCAGCTGAGCCACAGCACGAGGAGGGGACCCCGCGACGGGAGTCTAGTGTATATAGCGTGTAAAATAATATTTACGCTTTATCGCAATCGCATAGAAAGCCTTATAAATTAAAATTCATTCGACAGCGCACGCGCACACCTCGAGCGTCTCTTATCCGATCTCCGAGCAGCACTTCCAACACCTCTCGTTCTGTAATAATCGATCGATCTCTTCTCTCGCTGCTGCAGCACGGCATACTAGACACCGACACGAATTCCATCTCGTGTCGTTGTACTGCTTAGATGTGATGTCCCGGGACGAAATCGTTCGTTCTTTTATCTCGCCTCGTTATATAAAGCACACCGGGTGTAGCTCTCCTTACGAACAGCGAAAGCATTTTACACCGGCCGGTATTACCGAGCAGCGCACGAAAAAAGGCCTTTTCTAGTAAGTAGTCGCACTACCCACGCGATCTGCTGCAGGTTTGTTCCATTAGACGTTCTCGTCCCGCATGTAAGTATCGCCGATAGAGGTAAATCTATAAATTCGCGCGCAGAAAGAGGATGAGGTGCGCGCGCGATCGCGGTAAATTCGACGTTCTGAAACTCATGGAATTCGCAACGACAATCGTACGTGTGTAACAGGAGCTCCGGTGTACAATACTGGCAACAGAATATTTGTGTTCGGACTTTTTGCAAGAGGGCAAATTGGAATGCCGCGCCGCGATCCCGCTCCCCTAGATATATATATTACGTACTGTTACACACCGTTGGCTTTTATCATCGCGAGATTGAAAAACACCTTGCGCACAAGTCGCCGAGCGCGTGCACGGCAATAATCTGATGGGGCCACACATTATATGTATATCCGCGCTGAATATGGCTGCTCGCGCGTAGGGCATTCCGATCGAACCGCGTCAATTTTTTTCTTCTTACCCCGACCGCCTTATCACGCGAGAGCGCAGAAACACAATACATTACTCAAATTCCGATCGGTTTTCGTCAATCGCCGCTTATAACCTATTGCACGCGCGCGGTGCGCAGTCGCTATCAGCTGAGTCAACCTGCGTGCGCGCGCGGCGATTTTCCGAATTAACCGTTCGATCTCTGCGCTGCTGGTGTATGTAGGTAATAGAATATTCCCACACGGGCGGCAGGCACAGAACGGCGGCGTGACTTTCATTCGATGCAGATCGCTGCAGCCTTGGTCGATCTCTCTCCCGCTCTCGAGGAGGCTCGCCTCTCCCATTTCAGGGTCTCTCGCTCGGCGCGCGCGCTTGCCAGTGTAAACAGTCCGTTTTTCATCACCTGTTACCCGCGCGCAGCAGCTAGCGTTTACTTTCGAGAACGAAATCCGCGCTTTCCGTGTCTATATGAGTATTATACGCGTGTGTGAGCGTATATAATCGATGAGGCGACGCCGCCAGACGGCTGGCCGTTATTTGTGTAATACGCTAGCCGATCGGTGTAATCTCTTGTCTCTCCGCAAGCGAGATCGTATCGTATCAATGTCATTAGCCAAGGATGGTCCTTTGTGATGGGCGCGTCTTCCAGGGAGAGAGAGAGAAAAGTCCTTCTGCGGGGAATTATGCAAAGCGTTATACGGCCGCGTGTGTGCGCGCGCGCGGTACACAATGCTCATTCATGGCGTCGCAGCAGCATTGTGTGCAAGTCGCGGGAGAGGCGCGTCTACGAATGAGCAATGCATCAAAATGCTGACCTTGGATTTTATATTAAAAAGCACCGCGGTGGATATACTTGAAGATAAGGTGGCTTTTGTGCTGTTGTCGTTGGGTTAATTTCAAATTAAATTCCGATCGGTGCATATGTGGGTTGTCGTAGAAAAAAAAATTGGGTAGAATGGATGGATTTATTTTTTTTCTTCTTTCTTTGAGAAATCGATAGTATAGATCTAAGCTTCGGTGTATGATACCAACGCGAAATTTCGTCATTTAAATGATCGTTTAATTGTATGCGTAGGGTTACATTAAGTCATCTATAATCAAGATAGATTATATTATAATGAAGATGAATAAGAAAGATTGATCGGCACCTGTTGATTCAGTTCAAGTAATCTCATGTATCCTTGAATGAATATATGTCGAAGGGAACCTTAAATTAAACTTTTTCGTTTAAATCAGAACGGTTGTTTCAACTTTGTTGCATACAAATAATAATAACTGTATACGTACAAATCGTAAATTAAATACCTAACATTTTAACTTCCCCCTGCCTCAAAAAACCATTATCGCATCAACCACTAAAAACGAACAACCATATCCCGTGCCACGCATCTCTCGTAAAAACCTATATACCTTCCTCTCCAGCCCAAACCACTCCCCACACATCAAAACTCCCTTTTCTCCAAGAACAGAAAACTCCTCAAAAAGAAAATTGCACATCCCCCCACCGCAGAGCTCTCTCAAAACCTATGCGCAAGCATACTTTTCCGCGCGCGTGCGCTCTAGCATCTTCTCCTATCCGCTAGACGAGAGAGGGCTCATCGACCGGTCACACGCGGTATACGTATATACATACACACGTACACACTCTTAGCTATATATAGGTATATAGGCAGCTATATATACGTGCGCAGCGGCGGCACAGCAGCTCCCGCTCACTTACGCGCTCGCGCGCATTGGGCCAGAGCAAATTACGCTGAATCACTACGTGCGAGCGCGCGTTTAGCCGTTGCCGCCGCCGCGTACAACCACTTGCTGCTGCTGCTGCCGCTGCTCTACCACTCGTTTTTCCCCCTTTTTCCCCTATACGCGCGCGCTGATGCTTTTTTGCGCGGAGTATGCGCGCGAATCTGCATACGGTAATGACTTCCTGTCGTCAGACGGCGAGCGAGCGCGCGTCCGAGGAATAAAACGAGAGGGGGAGAGAGGAGGAGGAATGGATAGCTCTGCTTCGCCTAGGGAAGGAACTATATACGTATACAGACAGACATACGTATGTGTATATAGAGAAGGTTTTGTGGCTTTTGTTGTCGATTGAGTCGTTCGCCGGGTGCGCCTTTTTTCGGCGAATATATACGTAGGAGTATGTGTGTGCGTGCGTGTGTGTTGGGCTTAATTGACGCCATTAGCCATTAGCGCGCGATGTTTGCCTTTCGCGTGCGCTGCAGTGGATTTTTGCAGGGCAGAGCGGTGTAGGTTCTCTCTCTCTGACGTGTGGGCATTGTGTTGTGTTCTATGTTTTGCGGCGCACACCAGGGCTTAATGAAGATAGTGCTCGCAGCTGCGATTTTTCCGCTCGTTAATTGAAATATTTTTTGCGCGGGGGGATGGGGTTGTGTGTGTATGTATATATAGGTACGTGGTCCGGTTGTGTGTGACCCCTCGGCGTTGATCAAGAGAGTTAGCGCGCGCGCGGGGTTGCGTTGTATAGTGGATGTTGCGGTTATTACACCTGTGCCAGAGAGAGAGGCTGTATGGGTGTACGTGTGTGTGCAAGTTGATTTATAGGTTTGATGTGTTGTATATATGGTGGCTAGAGGCGAGCGTATATATAGTACGTGCTTGCAATCTAATGTGATGTTATGATGATTAAAAGAGAATAGTTTTGTAACCGCTATAAAAATTTATGGTGAACGATATTGTAAATAGAACAAAAAAAAATATAGATTTGAAAAGTTACATCAGTGGTGAAATACATATTTGAAAGAAAGTGACATTAAAAAATAAATGCAATTTTTAGTTTCTATACGTGGAATTTTGTTTGTTATTATGAAACTTATATAATCAAGGTGGAATTTTAACTAGATGAAAAGTTGACGTAAATGATAGTACTTGAAGAAACGACAGCCACGTAACGTGACACCCCCAATTCATCCTCTTACGAAGTTCATTAATTATTAGGTTAGCTCGCTCAAATGTATGATTGACAGACGCACAGGATAGTTTCGCCATTCAAATTAATTTCGCCGCGGTGTCGATGTCGCGTATATATACATGTTTCGAACGCCATCTTCCTCCCGGCATATGTACGCAATTTTCCTCACCCGCGAGACATCATCAACTCCAAACAAAGACGCGATTGATTTCAAAATATCGTTAATTGAATACCTCGTACAGAGACGAAGGAGAAAAAAAACTATCGTAATCCCGCGCCGACAGCGTCTCCTATCAAAATTGCCCAAGCATTACAACGGACGGGCCCGACAATATAACGAAATTACTGTACACGTATATACAATCGCGCTCATGCTTGCGAGTAATTAATATCCCCAAATGAGCGCGGCCACATACACGCGCGAGCTCCTTTTGTATATCATTAATTGTCGTGTTTTGAGTATAATATAAAAGTATACACGTGAGCGCGAGCTTTTGTGCGGCGTGTGTGTGCACGCGCGACTTTAATAATGCGCAACAACGCGCGCGAGCGAGTGTCGCGGCGCTGCACAAGAAGCAGGCGGTCATTAAAGCAATTACCCTCTATGCACACA
>JAPYZP010004925.1:0-14592 GCA_030522985.1 Torymus sinensis
TGAGAGAGATTTCGATTTCGGGGTATATATTATGGAAATGGAGGCGATGTGAAATTTTTTTGAAGGATAAATCGGAATGGGGCTTTATAGATTGAAGGGTGAAGAATGCGCACGACTATTATACGCGGTGTTCGTTTGAGCGTGTTATTTAATCAAACGTGGAGCTAGCGACTTGTTGGGGAAAAAAAAGAATCTACAAGTTTCGGAAGATTGATTGGTATTGGCAGTCAGTGATATTTGGAAATTTGGCGTTTGCAATTTTGAGATCCAGCCAGCTGTTGTTTACTGTGCTTCTATATATCGAGATTGACTTTTCAAATGTCAACGTCGTATTTCTCTGCGTGAACACTTCGAACAGTCGCTTTGAAAATTCGATTGATAATTGAAGCTGCAGCGATACCTATAGCGATTAATATATTCAATTTCGCGAGACTGTAAAAAATAATATTGGAAAAATGAATGCATTAGCGATAAGGAAGTTTCAAAAATGCAAAAAACTTGGAGCTTAGCACAATGTAAACAACGCAATAAACTACTGAATCATTCGTGTAGTAACGTATTACACAAGGGATTAATTATCACCGCCAAAACAAAGAATTTTCTAGAAGTCCATTATTTTGTTCAAAACAAAGTGTACAGCAAGCTGACAAAGCTGTCATTATACTATAAAATAAAACACAAAAATACTTATCCCTGCTAACAAAGCTACAACTTTACTAAATGATATCAATAGTACTTTTCGACGCGGGCGGGGAAGTCGATTATTTAGCTCTTGTGACATTTTGCACGAGTGAAGCGAAATGTATTTTTAGATCTCCCCTAAGTAAACAGAAAAACATAATCATCGTAATCTATCTAAATATCTCAATCATATAGTTATACAAAAAGACCAGGTCCAATCACGTCCATCGTCCATAAAAAAATTTGCCAAATCAAGTATCCCTATTATTGCGTCATCTCAAAGACTTCCCAACGCTTGCAATTATCCCACTTGGCCGCAGGTGCATTTTTCTCCCTACGCGCGTAGGACTTTTTCGGTTTTGACAAAACCGCGCGCTCAACTGCAACGCTGATGCACACATTATATTATTCTATTTGGCGTGCGTGCGCGCGTGTTTCGCCATTCAAGGATACACACGGCTCTCGCTCTTTTTCTCTCTCTCCCTCCCTCCCTCCGCCTCTCTATCGCTATTTGTCCGGCCATGCGCGCGCGCGCGTGCGCTATAAATAGACCCTGTTGATTTATGAATAAATGAAAGCCCGCGTTTGTGTGGGCCTTCCTCGTGTGGCTTCCCTACACACCGGCCCCTCTCTCTCCTCTCTTTCTCCCTACTCCGGTTCTTACTCGGCCAGTTGCTGTCGTGCCCCGCACGTGTACGTGTGTGTGTGGGTCTGCACGCATGTGTGCTAGTATACTTATACGTCGTCTTTGTAAACGTGTACTCGTTTCTTTTTTCTTCAGTGTGTATAGCGCGCCAGACGAGGAAAAATTCTGCTGGTATAAAATACAACGAATTCATAGTCATTCATTTCCCTATAGACTAAAAAATAATTAAAAACGACTGTGATGTGTAATTCAAACTTATTGTTTCAAAGTCAAATAAATTTCTATTCATCTACCAATAAGTTTGTTGGCAAAAAAAAATTGCATATTCAAATAAAGTTTGTTAAAAATAGAAACTGGCTGTTATTTTTCCCATTGTATGAAAAAAAAAATTTGCGTATGCTATTGTCGAATCATATTTATTCCCTGTGTCTGCAAACACTGTAAATCTCGTTGTTGATGAAAGCCGACAAAATTATCGTAATTTTCCAGCCGCAATTTGCATATATATTCATGCTCAAATCGTACGTTCACACCAGTGACTAATATCCACTAAAAAACAAAATCCGATAAAACGTCACGCATCGTTCAGTCAACATAATAGATCCGCAGCTAAACGATATAATTATACAGTGAGAGCGCGATAGATAAACGCGGAGAATTTCAAGAAAACTCTCTTTTATACCACGAAACAAAGACACAACCGCGGCAGAGTTCGCGCACCTGTGCGCGCAGCGCGAGAGCTCGCGAAGAAATTTGCACATGTATCGAGGCATTGCGTCTGCGCACACGCATTCGGCCGTCGCGCGATTTGTCGCGTCCGTGCGCTATATATAGCACAACGCGTTTCCTCGACCAGAGCTTGCACCGTTCTCCCACCTATACATCACATATATACACGCGCAGGCGGAATCGTCATTGCTCACGTGTACTTTACACTCGCTATATTTACCTCGTTAACGCGCGATTAACCATATTAATCTTCGACTGTAAAAAAAACGTCGTCGTCGTCGTCTTCTCGCTACACATACTTTTTCTCGCGTTATCGCGCTGAACTCGATTTCCATTTTGTTTTAATCGCGCGAAACTACCGAGGGATATATTGCGCGCTTGCTCGGCCGGGTTGATTAAGCATTTTTATGGTCTACCCTCTTGAACTTTTTTACTTTTACGTAAGCTCGCGACGACGACGACGACGTTGATGGGGGGAATCGACTCGCGATAAGATGACTTTTGCCGAGCCTCGCACGCGCGTCTATAATTAATATTGTGCCCGCGGTGGCTGAGCAGAAAGAGAGAGAGAAAGATACGTGAAATAATTACGAGAGCAAAGTTATATTGATGATTAACGTTTATTATTCTAACGTCGTTTGTGGCGGCTGCTATTTTTAGTTCGGTGACATCATTGACACGCAGCGCTCCGATATAGACTCTAATCATTATATGCCTTTATGTCTATTTCGTATGTATATATAAATATTGAATTTGACGTTAAATATTATTAATCGTGCGGAATATTATCCTTGATGAGCCATTTCATCGCGGTATTATTTCTGCCAACGGCGACGATTTCCAACTATAACTGAATGATTTTGTCTGTTTCGTTTTAAAAATACTTTGTAATAGGCGAGATTTTAGTGCAAGCGGGACGTTATCAGCTGCGGCCGAAGCTATTTTTGGACCCGGCAAATATTGAAATAAGCCGCTATCTGATAAGACCCGCGGCGCAGTGAATTTGAAATACGCAAATCGTTATTGGCAAATACGAGAAATTTTTTAAGGTCAGAGAATGGAATTGCAAAGAAATTTGACATCCTCATACACTTTATATATATATATATTTAATGAATATATCATTTTCAAATAAATCTACCATCGCTGTCATCGCGTATTCAATTTTATATATACTTTATCGTAAAATATCGCTTCGGCTTGTGATTTTCAATAATTCATTTGTATCCCAACAGAGTAGCAGTAATGTCTTAAACGATTTCTCGCTTAAGGAGTTTGTTACGTGACGCAAATAACATTCGGAAATCCCATACTTTCTCCGAAAGGGAAGCGGCAATTCCCCCCCTTCGAGTGACTGTTTTTACCTCTCATAACGCGCAATTTGAACGCCTCACAGCTGGTGCACTTTTTGCCCGTATATAGAATGACCTAAAAACGCCTCGATTATGTAAATTATATATATTATACCTCGTCCGCTGCAGTTTTCATAACTTGAGTTAAAATTAAAAACTCTATAATGATAAACCGTCTTTCAATGCGCCTCTCTTTCGTAAAAACGCGCAAATTCCGCTTTAAACTCGTCGATATATATGTACACATATGGGTGATTCTCAGCAAAAGTCCACATTTTTATACATGTAATCTCCGTGGTACTAAACGATCCTCTTTCATTGAATATTCTAAAGTAATTTACGTTTCATTCATATAAGAAAATATATATATTTCCTCACAAAACATTGAAGATTTTACGTTATAAAGTATCCACAGAGGTGTTACAGTGCGCAGAATGTGCACTTTTGCTAAGAATCACCCATATACCTACATTTTTCAACGTTCACGTTCCTCTGAATCTTTGAAACTGCGCATCAACGAATGCAAATGAAAGCGCATCGACGCGCACACAGCAACCTACTATATATATCTATCGCGTCGATCGCAACCGAGACCCTGAAAATCTTCTCTATTCTCGAGCAAGCCCGCGTATACGGCGGCAAAAGATCGGCAGCGCGAGTAAACTGCAGTCGCTAATAGCGGCCATTATCAGGAACGACGTACTTAACGATCGCCGCGGCGGCAGGAGGGAGAGCATCGCGAGGGGGAGGAGAGAGACGGAAAGAGAGATGGCACGATCGCACCCAACTTCCAGGAAGCGATCCCTCCGTCGCGATGGCTTTCTCGCTCTTTTCTCCTTCTCCCTTAGAGATACACCTTCTGCGGTTATACGAAGTTAGTCTGTATAATATTCGTTGTTTGTTATATACCGCGTCACGTCTACACTTTGTAAGAATTTTTTTATTAAACTTCGAACGACAAAGCCATCGTAAATGTATATAGGCCACACCTAAACGTTCTAATGAAGCACAAATCAGCTAATAACGAAGTACGAAGCGCAGCTCTGTGTTACGCGCGTGCTGACGACGCAAAAAGTCGCACAGTTCGTTTCTCGCGAGATCTGAGGGATCATTCCTCTTCAGACACCGCGTTTATACCGCGCGTACATCGGCGACGAAGTTGTGCTTATATGCGCGTCAATTATTGCTTTTATTGCCATCAATGAAAGTTTGAACGAGCTGTCATCGCACACGAGCGCCGCGGAAAAAAAAGAAGTTCGTGCGAGAAGTGGCTACACGTCTACGATGCTATTTCCGTGACTCATTAAATCGCGGTTCGGCATAGAGCGCGCGCGTATAAAAACTTTCCGCTCGCTTGATGAATGATTTTTCTCACGTTCGGTTGAGAACGTGTCAAAATATATTCAATATAGAAGCCATGCGTTGACAGCATTCTTATATGATTGATCATTAATTAAGCTGTTTGTAGCGATGTTTGTGAAATTACAAACGATATAGCTTTTCTATACAGCATTACAATAATACTGCGCGTGTAATTTAGCCGGGCTTTACGACGAATTGACGTCCTCGTGATTGTTTATCGTGCAAGCGCTATTATTAGATTTTCAATTAAAATGTCAAAAACAGTCGGTTAATTCTGCGTCGATTGTGAAAACCAGCAACGAGTCGTATACAGAACTATATCATAAAAGCTCGCTTCGATATACAGCAATATCGAACCAATTCGCATCACCAGTCTTTTCTAATTACTCAGACCCTATCTCTCGAGCCTTCGACAGATTCCATCAAACTCACACTCTCGCGCGCGCGCGTATACGCCACTGATATCCCTTCCTCGCCACATTTTCCAGCACCGCGTTCTCTCCTTTGTCTTCATCGGCTCCTTTTGCACAAGCGCGATCTGTGCGCTCAATGTGTATATGTATATATATCGCACGCACACACGCACGCACTGTATGTGTGCGCCTCGTCATTTTCTTTATCTCCGTTCCGTCTTCGTTTTCTCGTTGTTTCCCCGGCGGCGCTTTTGTACACACCACGTGCGCTCTCTCACTCTCTCTCTCTGTCTCTCGCTACGTTGACGTTTTTCATTTCAATCTCGAGACGTGATGATCGCCCCCGGCGCTCCTCGCCTCATCTATATACGCGCGCTCGCGTTTTTGCCGCAAATTAAGTTGAATGGATCTTTTTTATGAATGCGCTCGATCGTGTGGGTATATACTGTACAGTGGACGATGAAAATGAATATCGCGACTAGTCTTGGAAAAATAAAGTTTATACCTCGGGGCAGGTGTGAGGTGTTCTTTTTTTTACAATAAGTGGAGCGGATAATCGCACGACTTTGTATAAAAGTAAAAAAGCACGTATACTAATTTTACTTCGAGCAGATGAAAGATATATTTTTTTTTTTAAATTAAGTTTTGTTACTATATTGTTACTTATTAATTCATTGCACACTGAGTTGTAAGTTATACTTTTTTCAGAAAGAATCTTTCATCAGTAAAGTAAATTTATGTTTTCCACTGACTCGTAAATTCAAAGCTAATACACGTTTGAAGCTTTATACATTGTATTTGAATAGATCACGCCAGAATTTATCGCAAATGATTTCCTTTTCTCGTTGTTTTTGCATAATCAGTGGTCCTGTAATTATTCAGAAATAAGTCATGTCAACATCATTATTTATTATCCAGTAGCTTTGTTAGTTTTCGAAATTCCAAACAATGAGAAACGAAATTTTTTGCAGTAAATTACGATGTAGTGAGCTTGCAAAAGTCATACATTCCCATTTTTTTGTCTCTGTACTTCAAAGTTCACAAATCTTTTTATTTGTCTTTCATCTATGAATGGCAAATACACAAGTCATCGTGAATTTATTTTTTAAAAGAGTTTTTTACTCGTCGGTATTTGCCGGTAGCTTAAATTAAATCCTAATGAATGTACAAAAGAAGAATCTATTTTTAGAAATTTAAAATATGCAATTTCATTAACAAACGCGAAATGTAAATATCTATAGTTGGAGCGTTTTAATCGCATACATCGCTAAATTGCTGAATACAGTTTCGGCCAGTAGAGCACATCGAATGGAGTATGTAGTAAAACAGAAAGAGAACTTGTTCTATTGAATCACTATTCTTATTTCCCTCTTTACTTGAACCACTACTCCCTCTTATTCCTACGCTATAGAGAATTCTCTTTTTAGACACCCAGGGATATTCTGCCGTAAATTTTCAATTTTTAAATAAATATTATTCAAATTTAACTTTTTCCACTGCCTTACTAAAAACTCTAAAATAAACATTCTGTCGTTCTTTCTTTTACAGTAAGATGAAAATTTATCTGATCCACGTCCTTGCCACTGATAAACATTTGCATTTTGTGTTATTATTAAAAGTATCAATTCTATTTTTATGCCATTTTTTGTCAGTTTTATATACGGTCGTATCTTTTGTGAAGCAAGCAAAATATTACGCGATTCTGATTAATATGTTTCTTCAGATAATAAAGATATTTTAAGAAAAGACTTTAATATGTCGGTAATTCATGCGTCTACTATATCCCTTTGTTAACATTTCAAATGAGATCACAAGCATCAGATACCACCAAATGGGATATATTTTCAGGCATTCGCCTCTTTTTTTGTTGCTTCAGAATTTTATTTTTGTCCTTATCTGTGTTTTATCAATTGTTTCGTAAGAATAAAAAAAGAAGATGGGATTCAAGTACAATGACACATCTATACGCGCGATAATTTATTCACAAATGAAGATTTCTCCGTAATAAGAGATTATACTCTCGAAACAATAAATCTAGATCACATGATTACCTAACACAATTAATTACTCAGATTTTCTGGAAAAAAAAGCCACAGTTCATTAGCCAACGCGAGCTTAATAGGTATATACGGAAGAAAAATCATCGATGTTTCATATATAATAAGCGTTCCGAACCGCGCAACACCTGTAAATGAACTTGAATTATTACGGCCATTAGCCGGGTAATTGCGATCGCGGAACCTTTGCGACTTCTATTAGGTATATATCGACGTGCGGACAAAAAACGCGGGAGGAGAAAAAAAACGGGAAAAATAGTGCTTACAGCATGCGACTGCCCGCGTGCATAATGACATCATATCTGACTCCCGCAGCCGTAAAGACACTCGGCTATGCCTCGGCCGACAAAGCAAACACTCGAATTTACGATTCGCAAATCGATTTTCAAGAACGCGAGCGAGAGCACGAACAGCAAGAGTGCAGTATATGGCCTGGCGGAGCACAATCGCCGCGTAAACAACGGGGTGACAGTTCGAAAACTTTGTCTTTGTACTTGCGCTTCGCGTGTATATATATAGGTTTCGCATTCTGCATGTGCAGGTGTAGTTTCAAAAATGCTTACGATTAATTGTATACGTGTTTTATTATATTTCTCTATGTTTATTTAATTCTGTCAAAATAGATAAAATGTGTATAATAAATCGCGTCAACAGAGCCTTTAAACTGTCACTTCATCCACTACACACAACATTATGGTCCTCTACATTTTACCATCCATTACAACCGTTATTGGACTAATATCAGCGCGGCGGCACTTGTAATCGAGTATATATTCGTAATGCTTTTTCACTGATTAAGATTATAAGAACGATTTCGCTCGCAGATGTAGATATCAGACGCGGGCGCGCGCGCGCGTATCTCTCTCCTGTAAATTGAAGCTCTTACCGATCGAGCGCGGCGAGTCGTAAATCACGGGGCTCGCGCCGATACATCAATTTCGCCGCGCGCGCCGTATTGAGACTCGGTTCTCGCACGCGCGCGCAAAAAGAGGCGGCGATTTATTAATTTTCAGCGCATGTATATATCCCCCCGCGGTACGAATATAGAATATACTTATATATATACCCGGCGCGTATAAATCCGCGCTCCCGCAAGGCGAGATACGCGCGCGTGTACAAAGGCGGAGAGGAGGTGGTGGTGGTGGTGTTCTTTGCTCATTGCCGGTTCTCTCTTTCTCTCTCCTTCGCGGCGAACGTTATTCTCGGCCGCATTCGTCTATATTTAGACGCGAGACCACCTTGAGAGAGTGAGAGAGAGAGAACGCGCGCGTATAACCGCCTCTATATCGGAGCAGGAGAGCAAGAGAGGGGGAGAGAGAGAGGGAGAAAAAGGAAGAGAGGAAGGGCCCAGGGGGGTTGTGCAACGCCCGCGTGCTGCATTGTTCGTCAAAAAACGAGGAACTCTTCTTCTTCTTCTCTCCTTCTCTCTCTCCTCTTCGCGCTCCTCTTGTTTTTCTCCCCGGGCCATTGTTCGACCGGTTCCCGCGTCGGTCTCTCCGTCCTTCTCTCTCTCCCTCATGCGCCCTCGATTCTATCTCTCGCTGAGCTCTCTCGCGCGCGCGGGATCCTTTTTCAGCGCTTCCTTTTGCGCTATTTGCTTTCGCTTCGCGTGTGTGCAACCCGCGCCAGCAGAGGCAGGGAGAGAGAAAGACAGAGCGAGTGTATATGCCGCGCTCGTGCATAAGTCGCGCGCACAGTTTGCCCAAAGATAGGGGGAGAGAGGCGAAATATGCGTCTGCGGGTATAAGGAGATGCAGTGCGCGAGCGCGTCCTTTGAGCAAAGGTAGACCGTAAAGTTCAATGAAGTGGACTATAGTTTACCGAACAAAAGGGAAAGTGCTTATGGTTTTTGCCCTCCCCTCCTCTCGCCCCCCTTTCGCCTTCGTATTTTCAATTATCGTAAAATATCTATTTCACCTTTTTCCTTATTTATTGTAGGCATATTTGCTTTATAAATCGCGACTTTAAATGTTCAACAAAATGTAATACGAAATTCAAATTTTAATTAATAATAACACATTTCTCAAATTCTTGGTATAATAAGGTAGCAATTTGAATGAGGTAACTTGGAGAATTATAGAAGCGATTTTTCGATGTTGTTGTAGCATATGGAAGTTACGTCACTAGCGGACTTCTTCGTAGGAAGTATTATATACTTGGGATTCTTATAGGCGCTTTTTTGCTCGTGCACAACCTGATTCATTACGGACTATGCCACCTGCCATTCACAATCGCTTTTAATTCCTTCCTCTTGAATGCCGAGATGACAGATGAACCGGCATTAATTTGGCATTCTGAATACCATTTTCTATAATAAGGCCCCGCTGTGTGGATTCTATTAATAGAATAGTCCTTATATATCCCGCGCCTAGCAACAAAGTAACCCGACTACCACGTACACGCGCCTATATGGAAATATACTTCCAGTTGCCTGCGACCGTGAATTTATTTACCGAGTTATATACACTCCGTTACTATTATGACAACATCTCATCTGTCTCTCCTCCTTTTAATTATCACCGATTAATATCTCCCGAACACGCGAATTCTCCGGCTCTGCGCACGAGCACACGCAGCCGGCAACAGGTGTCAAATCCCCCGCTCTCGCGAGCGGGAAAGCCTTAAAGCTCCACTCGACATCGAGAGCGAAAATAAAACTCGAGCGCGCGCCTAAGCGATTATCGTTCGTTTTTGCGATAAGGGCCGGGAAGTGGTTTTCGCGGGGACGCCTTTATTACTCGTTTGCGGTGTTTAGTTGTTCTCCGATTGGGATGTTTGGACGGCGCCTTTTTTCTTTAAACGTTTGACCCACTTTTTTTTAACTTTTCTTTTTAGATTTAATTTTATAATGACTCTTTTGTAGGTATAATTATATTTGATTCAAATATTCGGATATGCGTTTCCTTCGAAATCTTCAATGACCGACACAGCGATTGAATTAGGGTCAATCGCTGTTTTTATTTTCAATCGTCGATAGTATAAAGTACGTGGCGGATCGGGCGTTTGTCTGCACGGCGAGAAAGCGGATGAAAATGGAGTGAGCACGCGCAAAAAAGGAAGTAATTACGCGCCGCGGGGTGGGGACCGACTCAAAGGAAAGAGAGGCGCTATAGCCGGAAATTCCGGATGATTTCGCACGGCTAAAGCGACGTTTCAGGAAATTTTCCTTAATCGTGGATTAATTTCGTCTGGCGCCAGTAAATAGCTTATCAGAGCTTGGTTATAATTTTAGATCATGGTATCGTCTATTTAGGAGTTACTTATCTGCCCCATAAATATACGATGGCGATCAATTTCGGATTATAACATTGACAAAACACGCACTTACTTTTAAATTATTAGGTGATATTCTATACCTAAATAGAATTCGCAGAAAGTTAAAAACTAAAATATTTATTATATAAAAAAGAACGCGGTCAGGCTTCCTCTGCATTTCTCTCATACTCTCGTAAATATATATTTACAAAATTAATAGTGTTATAAATAAGTAAAAAAAAACTTACCGTTTTTAGTTTGATCCTTGGACTTTCGTTTGTTTGTCTTATCTTATAATTCGTGTGATGTAAGAAATTATGAAATATCGTAGAACATGGAAAAAATATTTTTATATTATCTTTGAAGCAATTGTATAAACACTCAATAATATTTCAGTATATTTTTATTATTATTACATGAATATTCGATGTATTCTTATAATTGTATATGGAGAGTACATTTTTCTTGTGAAACATAACATAAATCGCGAATTATAATTTTTCTTTTTGATTCGGAAACGAGTCTGAAGTCAACGAGCAAGAATGTGCTTACATAAAAAAAAAGGCTATAAATTATGAATTCGGCGCCAGTGGTCGGTCTACTACATTAAATAACGGTTATTCTTGTCGCGAAATTTCGCATTTTAGAGAGTTTCTATTATAAACTCATCGCTAATGGAGACCGGCTCTGAAATGTTTTTGAACGAAACGGGATAGTCTGTCGCCCGTTTAGCATAAAACGAGTATACGCCTTAGTACAGAAATAACTTGTTTAATCACCAAAACAAACACTTGTATCTTGCGGTTGCTGGAACCGTTTACTAGATTTATAAAGCCGAGAGATCGTTACTACGGGACAACAAGAGAAAAATGAAAAACCTTTCCAATGTTCACATACAAGTCGTGAAAACTAGGAAAGAGTCGTGTCGCATAACTTATACACTTAAAGTTGTACACATGTTTACACAATTTATAAATCGAAAGAGCTAAAATACAAGTCTAAAATACCTATTTAACCGCTATAAAAAATTCCATTACTAGGATATTTTCAGAGATAATTAACTTCTATATAAACCCACACATTTCAATCAATGAGAACGTTCCAGAACCGCCTTGTTTCCTCCATAAACAATCTCACAACGCAACAATCCCATAAATCCACAACGGCGCTCGCGCGCGCAATCCAATATCTCCGGCGTCGTAAAAAGGTACTCAACCAGCCGAACCTCAGATTAAAAAGCGCGAAGAGGCCTCAACCGCGCGCGGCCGAAAGAACGGCGAAACGAAGAGCGAAAAGAAAGGAGCTGTGAAGAATACCGCATAGGTAGGCGGCGGTGCAACAAAAGCCGCGCGGCGCCCTCTCTCACTTTACCTGCAGCATATATACACTCTCCCCGTTCTATAAATAACCCGCGCGATTAGGGCGTTTAGCTATATGGCGAAAAAGAAGACGGCCGACGGCGACAATGTATCGGAGAAGCGCGACAGCGCGACGCTCCTGTAATAATAAGAGGCGCGCGCGTGCGGCGGCTTCTTTGCGAGAGCGAATAATATTGGCTGGATGCTGTCTCGTCGCGTTTAATTTATATGGTAATGAGGCGGCTGTCGCATTCCGAGCTACGACGACTAGTTGCGCAAAATTTTCTCCTCCGGCGCGTGTGCGGATTCTTTCTTTCGTCCGGCACGTGTTGACTATATGTATATTATATGTTGTAAGCGCCGATGTACCGTCCACGAGACGCTTGACGAATTTATTGAGCCGTTTCGCTTGATTTGTTTATTTTAGCTCGACGCTTTTGCTACTTTCATTGGCAGAGAAAGCAACGGGTATCAGGTCGATGATTACTCGTTTATAAATTAATCAAAATATGAGCATTCAATGGGTCAATATATTGTTAAAGTATATACGCTATTTCTCAATTGATTCAAGTATATTTGTTACTTCTATCTGTAGCAATAAAGCGTCATCGTTATCGTGCTATCTTTAAAAAAAGTTATGTTATATGCAGTTATATGGATCTTCACAATATAAACTATTTTTTTCAAATTAAGATCTTTCGCTATATCTGTAATATATACGATCCGAGCATTCCGCGCACAAAATCTACGATCAACACCGCCTTCACGATTTTCGTAGTATGCAAATGAAGCTCTCACGTAAATATATTATACTCTCGGACTTCCCTCTGCTCCTCATATATATATATAGCCATACCTATACCCGAAAATTCGCTCGCACCGCGACTTTGCGGCGCGCCACCTTTCTAAAACGGCTCCTGCAGCCTCTAAAAATAGCCCCGAATATCACTCCTCTCTTTCTCCCTTTCTCCGTCTTTCTCCCCTGTCCTGGCCCTCGCAATAAAACTCGGCTGTATAAAGGAGCAACGAAAAAAAAAGAAGAAAAAGAAATAAAAGAGAAAAGAATCAGCGCCGCCGCTGCACCGAAACCCTTCGTCCATTGATGCCGCTCTCACGCCACAGCGGCGGCAAAACCGGCGACCGGCGCGGGCTCTCTTCCTCTCTCGCGTGCGTATATACACCTATGCATGCGTGTAACCCTCCTTCGCCGCCTCCAATTCTGCGCGAGCACGAGAGAGAGAGAGAGTGCTATATTTAAACCGCGCGATGCACGCACACGTGCGTGCGAAAGAGGGAGAGAGAGAGAGCCTGCGAACACGTGTGAGAGTCGGGTTGTCCCTGCAGCTCGTGTATATGTATATGCGTGTACTCAGCTCAACCTACCTTGCGGATGTGTGTATTCAAGAACAGGTCGAATGTGGGTGTTTGTCGGTGTGAAAAGGTGGTATACAGCCCGTATAAGAAAAGCCGGAATTAGGGCGGATATATTTGTGATGAAATCCTTTTTTTACGATGCTATTGATCAAAATGACACGTTTCAATCGTTCAAAATATAGACCTTAAATTTATGTCAGTGAACCACAGAATTGCTTATATACTCAAATACTATTATCCTCCGCAAATAATAATATTTTTATGACTCGTCCACATTTCTTATGAGCAACAATGTAAAATTTAAAGAAACGCATATATGAGGCTACTTGTATTAATCTTAGGTTTTGTTTTTTCTATCGGTTACAGAAATGCTCCGACTACAAGGCGTCGAACGTGAACACGTTCGCGCGCACGGAGCCGCCGGACACGCAGGTGACCAAATCCGTGATAGCCCTGCTGCTGCACTACAACTGGAACAAGTTCAGCATAATAGCGGAGAAGCCGTGGTCGACGGTAGCCAAGTCGCTGCAGGATCAGGCGGGCAAGAACAACCTCACCATCAACCACTTCCTCAGCGTCGATGACAGGCACGTCTGCTGCGAGGACAGGCTGCCCTGCTGTCAGGGCGGCGGCTGGTTCCCCATCATTCAGGACACCAAGAACATGACGCGGAGTGAGTTGGCGATTTTTATTCATTCGATTATTCGCTTTATTCATTTAAAATCGTACATTTTTTTATTTGTAAACATTTTATATTCATATATAATTGAAATTGTGCCCACTTAATACTGATCTTTTAGTCAAATCATAAATTCTCATTGCTTCTCCATTTTCAATGCTGAGTGCAGTTTCTTACAATTGACGATTTTTCTTATCTCTTAATTTTATCATATCATATAAATCTTGATCTGCGAGAAACTCAATTTCATTGACGTATAAGCATTCCGTCGAGATTTATTCGATTGTTGTGCATTTGATAAAATTGATGCACGTCGTCTGTCTCAATTAAACTCCTCGACGTAATATAGTATAATGTTAACAGAATCGTTCGTTCTCATAAAGGACGAACTATGTAGATATAATTTTCCGAATTATTTAATTATTTTTATATAAAACTTCAAGTCATTTAGTTTCACATATTCTTACTGATTTATTTCTAATACATTGTATAACAAAGATATAATAATTGTTTTTCAGTTTATATATTTCTTGGTACCCCGATATCGCTCATAGAATTCATGAACGCTATGCAAAATCAAAGGCTACTCGACAACGGCCAGTACATGGTAATATACGTGGACATGATGACGTATACGCCGAAGGAAGCGATGAAGTTCTTATGGAGTTAGTATTAAACTTTTTACT
>JAPYZP010004926.1:0-18005 GCA_030522985.1 Torymus sinensis
ATTTGAGTCAGTGTGTGCTCTGCCGGCTTTTACGGGAATGGAAAAGCCGTAATCGCAGTTTCGATTATATTATCGTGCGGTGGTGTAAAGTATACAGTAATACAACTGTAGCATGAATTTTTAAATGAATACGAGCTTGTGAAGTTTTTGACTCCTTAATTTTTAATGAGTTCCACAGTCGACGCTTACTGATGGCTGAACCATTGAACGTATAGTCAAGTTTATAATTAAACCGTGTAGTTGGTACTAATACATTGTATAAAAAAGTGAAATAGTTAAAACGGTGTACAGGATTGATAGCGAATAAACAAAAATACCACGATACATCGATGTAATTATTATTACCTGTTTATTTATTCATAGAAATATTAAACTTAGGAGATAAGAATTCAAAAGTCCTAACGAAACTGTGTTGAGTAGAGTCAAATATTAATAGCATTGATATGACGAGGGGACTATATAATGTAATAGATACGTGCACGGGTTAAAATTAAGTTACACGTGAGAATTAAAATCTTGAATAAAGTAATTGAAGAATGGATGCTTCCAAAAGGTCTTAACAAGTCTTATATACTTTTTACTTTAGAGAAAAATAACGACGAAAGAAGAGTCGTTAAATGTTGTATAATTTAATTTGACCAGTGTTACATACCCTTTACAAATTTACAATTAAATTGGATTTGATAGAGAATTGTATTGTCATCCGATTAAAATAATCAATAACAATAATAAAGATATTGATCCTTATTATTGAAGTAAAAGAATAAATTATGAATGTAAATTATAAATGAGAACATGTAAAAATGTGTTAATATATCGTATAAAAATTTAATACCACTTTTTTGTCTAATAAATAATTAATAGCAATTTCGACCAATTACCAAGTTGACACGATTTTTTAAAACTAAGAATTCTTATTTTTAAAAAATGACTTCACAAACGATTGAATTTCTATGACAATAATAAGTGTTAATACAGTTAATATTTTAGAGAACGTTTACAACTTTTACCCATTACATAAAAGATCGCCATAGTCTTCGAAGCATACGTGACACAAATACCTGCTACTGCCTTCTCATACCCCGTCTTTCATCCCTATTCCAGCAAACGGCCATTCCCCGCAATTCTCACCGCAATTTCCAGCCAACTCGGGAGGAAGACTTTCCGCGACGACGACCTTCGAAATTTGTCGAGAGAGAGATAGACCCCGGAAACGCGTGCCGAAATCATCGCTGTAAGCGTAATTTATCGCTCGCGAATGAAGACAAACACGCAGTCAGTCTCTCTCTCTCTCTCTCTCTCTCTCTCTCTCTCACTCTCTAATTTACCGGGTCTAATCGACGACTTCGGTGTGTGTATGTGTGTGTGTGTGTGTGTGTGTGTGCGACCTCCTCCCGAGCGTATAAATCAGCTCGCTGTAGACACGGCTCAAAGTGAAAATTCGTTTTCGCGTGCGTTGTAATGAAAGGGAAAGGAGGGGGCGATAAATTCCAGTTAGGATGTAGGAGAGAGATAGAACGAGATGAAGGAATCCTTTAAGAACTGATGTAGGATGGTATGAGTAGGAATGGGTGAATATGCGGTTGTACGTGTAGGTGGACTGGTACCTTTGAATCTGTACTGAATATTATCAAATTTTACTTACCTTTTTATAAGTAGGTAGCATTTAAGATTTAACAGTATTGGTCATTAGAGATAAAATACGTAAGGTTGATTTAATGAAAGTCAGGTAAGGGATTCAGATTCAATTAATGATTTATTGAAGTACTTGATACGTAATACAATAAAAGGCAATATGATTCAAAATTGGATTGTCATATTGAATTCAGATAAACCATGATATGTATCATTTAATGGAAACAGTAAATTTTAAGACTGTGATTATCAACAGAACACAAAACGAAACACATTAAAATACAATCATCAATGTACAATATGCTATTTATTAATTGTGTATAACATACAATCTCATAAACAGGCCATGTTTAATGTTAACAAGTTAAATTTTGAGAACATTCTTGTGGATTACAATGAATGCATCAAGAAAGAACTAGAATCTTAGCTTGATTTTTTTCTTCACAATTTCCCAAACTATTTCAAGAATAAAAATACAGCATGATATAAAGTATCCAAATAGCATAAGAAAAATCATATTCTTATAAATTTCGTCCACATCGTCACTGTCAGTATACTCTTTTTCTTTTCTGGAAAAATATCTCTTGTTGCGTATTTTCAGTGCGAGAATCTGTTCCTCCTTATCGAACCACCACTTTATCATGCCCGATTCAAACAATATACGTATTACTCCATTGAACCGGTCAACGAGTGCAGAAGTTCCTGGAAATAGGAGTCCACTCCAAGATGGAGACAATGGCTGTTCCACGAAACTGATGATCCACCCATCCATGTTCTCCGAAAAGATGTTCGCCATTGCTCTGCCAAATATTGCATTTCGCTCGCAGCCGTTAAAATTTCCGATTTTCTCGATCAACGATTTCCAGCAATCATCGCAATCAGTAGTTCTTGTTTTCATAATCTTAGTTAAATAGGGATCTTCCGTATTATTAACTGATATACTAGGTAACCTTGTTATGCAAGATATAACATTAGCATTGACTACGTCCTCTAGTGTTTTAAAGTCAATGAACGTTTGTTGAGAAAAGTTGATGCTCATTAAAATATCTAAAATTACGGACGTGCATGTGATGTAAATGGTCAGTAAAGTTAAATACAAGACTCTTTCGCCTGCACTTTTCAATTCATCCTCTAGTGCATTACCAATTGCAATCTGAATGATGTTGTAAATTGACCATGTTTTAGGATCCAAACCTAGCACCCAAATAGTAACAGTAAATGTAATTACAACAACGATGAAGATACGAAGAACGTCTAGTGCCTCACTGGCGATTTCAATTATATATTGTGGCTCTTGTCTAACTATTAAAGTATTCGCTAAAGAATATATATGAATTGAGAACTCGAAGCTCATATTATTGGTAGGTCTATAAAGAGTAGCAAATGAGGACATAGAAAAATCAATTGAGTTATTCATAATACCAGCTACCAAATTTAAGCCAGGATCTGTCGCGTTCGTTGCGAATGAGAAATTAACCTTTTCAGAGATAACATTTATAATTCGTGGTTCGACGCCACGTAATGAGTTCATATCGGTATACTTGTCATTTTCAAAGTAGAATACTGGTTCAATGCTATAAAATCCTGTAGATAACGGATATCCATGCAGATTTTTTAGTTTATCAGGAAATACGGCTATAGATTCATCAAAAGTTTGCCTTTTATATTTATAGCTGAATGGATTGTAAGAATGTAACTTAGCAATGTATGAAATTTCTGCTGGTATAAATCCACGCGATACATTTCGTTGAGTTAAATCAATGACTGTAATATGCAAAAAATTATATGTCCAACTCAATTTAAAAAAATTATGCAGGTGAACTTCTCCACCATTCATAAAGAGATAGATAAGACATTTCGGACGCTTAATAGTGGCGGTGAAATCAATAATAAATTCTATATATTCTACAAGTTCTTGTGTAGCATTCATAGTTTTATCGACACAAACAAACATGATAGTTAATGAATTTTTGTTAGACCTTTCTAAAAGTAATCCTCTCATACTTATTATATGTTCGTATTGGTGATAATACTGATCTTGTAATTCATTTATATTTAGGATGATAACAGGAAAATTATTGACTATTTCATTTATCCCTGGTAATGAAATATTCAAAAATTTATTGGTTGATTTGACAATTATCATTAGCCGATGTGTTTCAATATAGTTTTTGATACATTCCATAGAATAATTTATCAAATTTTCGTTGGTAAAATTATTTTTGAATGAGTAAACTGTATATAAACAAAAAATCCAATAAGCTTTTAACCGTAACTTCATTTTTAAGATTTAAGACTTACAATTTAATACAATTTAATTTTCATTTAAATGAAAAATAGACTAAACCTTTACCATTATAGTAGTACTATAAAACACTACATTTCTTTGAAAAGTTCATTCTATTTAGGCTTTAGAACTTTAGCGACTAATTTTTTTTTTTACTATTTCTAAGACACGTACTGTAGTTAGGCTAACTCTTTTAAGTGTGCTATTAAATAATTTTCACATTGTATTTGCTAGTATTTATACTTTAGTATAGTAATTTTGCAATTACGTTAGAATTCAAAAGCAAGATAATTGATATTGATTTTCTATTTTGGCTTACCGAACATTTTTTTTTCAAATAAATTGAAAATTTTCGAGTAATTTTCTTGTGTATTTCTCTATACACAAAGACATTAACAATTTTAATAGTACCGATTCAACTGATTCTGAGTCGCCGTGATGAAGTGAGTTATAATGTTCCTGAGTCATCGGTTCCTTAAAGTAACACTGTATAATTTCAGTACAATATAGTAAAGTCCTTTGAATATTGATCTTCACTACACTGTTAGAAAAAATTCTTAGTGATACTATAATCAAATTTTGAAGAAAAAAGAACGGTTTTTAATTACGTTGCGTTCGAAAGAAAAAACATGCAAACCATTCCAGCGAATTATATCAGCACAAAATTTCGAACTGTAGTAGTTCCTGTTCTGATATAATATTTTTTTAAATAAGAAGATTGAACAACCAAAATAATTTGTGTATAATATAATTTATTCTTTACTAACGTTTTTTCAGAAAAATATAAAATGAATCCAACAAAATGTGAACATTTGCGCCATCAAGTATCTTAACAAATATACGTTCATATTTAATGTAAGCTTTGCCGGAATGTCCCGTTTACCGTAATCATCCAATGTAACCCCCCAGACGACTTTTCATTAAAAAAAGAACCCTTCTAAACATTCGCTTCCTTTTAAAGAAACTAATCTAGTGTTCCGCACACCCTGTATACATCGCACACAGGAAGGACACGCGCGCGGGTGCGCGCTACCGGCTATATAGCTCTTGCATGCGCGTCATTCTCATCGTACCGCACTGTGCGCCGGAGACGCGACGAGCGGACGGACAGACGGACGGACATACGCATCCCATGCATACATCCCTCGCGCTCGACCGCGCACGAGCGCAGCCAGAGTGAGAGGAGAGCGAGAGAGACGGATAGAGATAGAAAGCATCCCGATGCTCCTCCGCAAGTGTCTCATTGTCTAGGCCGCTGCCGCCGCCGCCGCCGCCGCACGCGCTTGCATTCCTATCCCGTCGCTCTCTCTCCCTCACCACACCGGTGCAGCATAAGCAAATACTCGACGAGGGGTGAGGTTAGGTCTCGCGTGCGCGCGGGAGGGCGGATGGGGGGGCCCCTCTCGCGAAACCGCATGTATCGAGCGAGCACCCGGCAACAATGTCGATGACAGCGGTCGGTTATGCGCGGCACGCAGAGGAGATAGCGAGAGCGAGAGTAGTAGTAGTAGTATAGTAGTAGTAGTACTATACCCGTTCGATTCGAGCACACGCGCGCGTAACGATCCCCCGAAATCCGAATTCCTTTAAGCGCCTCGGTACTTTCCTCCTCCTCCTCCTCCTTCTCCACCCCCCTGATGTGAAACCGCAGTAGAGAACCGACGACGTGCGTGTTGATGCAGCTGATGGGCGCGTACGCGTGTAGTACGAATCTCCTCCCATTCCCCTTCTCTCTCTCGCAATTTGCGCCCCCGACTGATTACTGATTAATTAAGGCAGTTTATCTGATTACGACCCCGGGGAGAGCCAGGCGCTCGCGCGCGAGTAGTTCCCTTCCGAACGAGCCGCTGCTGCTGCTGCTGCCGCCGCGGAAACGTGAGAGTGTTTGTGTGCATGTGTAAGCGTAAGGGGGATGAGCGATATTCGATTGTTGCTGCCGTGTAATGTTGTAGCGCTGCACCTGCGCGTGCAGACATGACGATGGGCGGTTATCGGATTGCGTGGCGCCGAACGGGAAGAACGAAGAAGAAGAAGAAGAAGCAGCGGATTGTGATTCTTTTGATGGAGAGTATGGTGGATTATCATGCGAAAGGGGACGATTTTGATTCATCGATGCAGTGCTTCGCGTATTTGTGAAGGAGCTTTCTTTGTTCGAGATGTAGTAGTGGCTCTTTCAGGATGGGGATGGATTTCTTACTTTGTAAGATGAAATTAAAAGGAAGGGTTTGATGTCGATTGGCACAAAGAAACGCTCGATACGACGAGATTCGTATGACGTTGTTGGTATTCTGTGCAAAAATGGCCGGTGCGGCAGTGGATGAAAGATCTGTTTCAGAGAATAAGTGGTTATTTCACGCGAAATTGCCATGAAGATTGTATAATGTTCAAGTCGTGCAAGCATCTAACAACTAATAGGTTTACTATCAGAAGATATAATCTTTATCTAATGTTCATTAAAAATGTGCGGAATTCTATTTAGAAAAAATAATACTTCAAATCACGCATCATGGTCGCAGTAAGATGAATTATTTATATGCAATATTGCTAGCCACCTACCTATATAACCCATGAAAATAAATTGTCTCGTCAAATTAGCATTAAAGCAACATCTTCATAACACTGTCTACCACAATAATGTTATAATAACATATCCGTAACATCCCCTACCACAACAATACTAAACTAACATCAATTACCACAAAAACTCAACATTCAAAACCGAACCACCAACGCTCAGTCCTAAATCATCACTTCCCAATCTCATCCCTCAGCGTCGCCCAACCACAGGATCCACCCGACCGAAAGGAATCTCCTCGACAAAATCTCCTCTTCTCCACCTCCTCCTACTCCTCCTCCACCGCGTCAGCTGGCGGCTGATATCGACACCGTAGCGCGCGCATTAACGCCTCGTCCTTCGGGATTACACGCGGCCACGGCTCGTGACGGATTACCCATCGCCCGTGACGCGACGTATAGTCCGACGACAGGCCGAATTTCCGGGGTGCTGATTATTGCGGTGGTCACTTTCGAGGATGATTTTTCTTGTCGGCTGGAAGCGTATATTTTTTTTTGCTCGGAGGTAGGGAGGACCTTAGGGAGCGAAGAAGAATGTTGGACTGTTATTCCGGAAGAGTAAGTACCGCGAAGAAAAATTATTCACTTAGGTTTAGATGTGAAAAAGCTGCTGCCTCGTAAATGGGCAATTCAAATATCGGACTTTCTGAGTCATTTGCTTGCTATATTTTTTTAAAAATAATATTCAACGGATCAAGTTTGACCAAGATGGGTAGTAAGGGTCCGATGTCATGTTAGATATCATTGTAAACAAAGCTTAACGGTAGATAAGTTCAAAACTATCAACAGTCAAATCATCATCAAAAACAGTTGATAAGAGATTCAGTATTTTGAACAGTTACTTTTCGTTCCAAAGTAAATCTATAACCCGACAACCATTATCCCGTTTCACGAAACCAATAAACTCACCGTGACCACACAGGCAACCACATCCTCAATCGATTCAAAACAATAACACCTCGTTTACCCGTCACATGATCCATCCGTACCAACGTCTTACCGATAAAACGCTCAATAAATCCGTCTTCGCATTTTCTCTTCTCCACCCTCCCCCCTCCGTTGCTCGTGGTGCGATTAGATAGCCTGTTTCCTCTGGTAGCTTGCCCGGGTGGCCAATCTCGCCTCTCAGGCACACAGTGCGTGTGCATATCGATCGACGCGAGAAGGGCAAGGTTCATTAGGGCGCCGATGATTGCGGAACGCGGAGGGAGAGAAGAGAGAGAGAGATGCTGCTGCGTAGGTATGCGTATCGTGGAAATAGTTTCGGTCTGTCTGTGTGTATATTCCTATCTCGCTCTTTCTCTGTCGCTCTCTCGATTATCGCTTTTCGACTTGTGCGTGGACAGATGCAAAGTTGAGCGCAAGAAGACGAAGGGGGAAGAAGTTTCGGGTCCATTGTGTCGCGATTTCTTGGAGAGAGAGTTGTTGGGAGGGTTAAGGTCTGGGACGAAGGCAGTGTGGTATATCATTGTGAGGCAATGCTCGACGACGACAATGGGGTGGATATAGTCAAAACTAACTGCAAAACTTTTCTGAATATGCAAATGTCAAGCTGTTTTTTCGGTTGTCAAAGCTTGTTAATATATTGTTGATCAGTTAGTCCTGCGAACACAGTGGTAAGTCGATCATAGCCATGATCAAAGCGATTAACAGGTATTACGGGGTGTAATATATTCCGTAGGTTAATTTGCATTCGGGGTAAAGCTTGAAGCCTAAGGCGTTAGAACATCCTTTGATATAGGTATTTACTATAAGCGGAATTAATAATATAATTAATGGGATTGCGAAACGTGGGATTATATGTTTATCGACCAGTTCGTATCATCTAGTGTTTATTAATTTATTTATTTTGATGCACAGTGTACGTTTTCTACTTTGTAATGTGGCTTTGACTTATAGTCTTCCCTTGATTTTATTTACGTTTCTACTTCATCCTCTGTCTCCAATTCATAAGGCTTGTCGTGTTGCATACCTTTATTGATTTGATTAGTAATACCATATCTTCTGGCATTCTTTCAGTTCATAATGTTTAAACCTTTAATCGAATTAAAATATTTAATTATTAAATAATTATCTGTAATACCAAAAACAGTTTAAAATTATAATAAAAAATTAAAGAATTTCATGATAAATTTACATTATCATTACCATGTTACCACCAGCTGTTAAAATAATTTCTTTTCTCGCTCTTAATGTCACCGCCGTGAATCGCAAAAACCTTTCTGAAGGAAATATCGCTTTCTCATGCGCCGCCACATACATCTCAATACCCTCGATCGTCTCTATATATTGACAGTACCAATCAACTTCACTCGGCGCACTCCTCGGAATTCTTATAATATACGAGGTATTCCGTATAATACCGAGTATGTAGCGGAGAAATCGATTTTCCCCGGGCCTTTGTTTTGCTCCCTCTCGTGTGGTCGGTCGAGTGCGGCAAATAAAACGCGCATCGCCGATACACTCGAGAGAGAAAGAGAGAGAGAGAGTCTCGAGTCGCACGACAATAATAAACAAACAAACCCAATTAAAAAAAGTAGTCCCCGGAAACAGTCGCGTCTACCTTTGCTCGCGAATACACGGCAATTTGCTTTGCATATATATATACAGTTAATGGTAATTGATAAGGGAATCAATTGTTGCGAATTGTTCTAAAGTTTATTTCCACAACAGCAGCGAACTTTGCGTTGTTAGTAATTTAAAGTATTCATTCTTATTGAAAATGGCCAGCTATAGCGATACTATTCAAATATTGGAAATGTTAAACAGGAAAATTGGATTTTCCACAAAAGTTGCGGTTAGATAGGCAGGGGCTTAAAGTTTTAAGCGCATCATATTTTATAAAAGTTATAATAAAATAATGCCCTACAATATTTTAGAACTTTTCAGAAAACCAGTACCTCGCATGCAAACCCAGTAGTGTATAAATACTTTTAGCCGACGATCATAATAATATACAAAAGCGGTATTTAGCGCAAGAATAATTAAATCACGATTCATGCTTGATCGTCCAGTATGCATGAACAAACATATAGAGGTATAATAAATGTTCTGTTAACTATTTTCTCAAGCAATCGCTTGAAACTATGCAGCAATCCGCTACTTTCATGTTACAAGTAAATTTTAACAACGAACGACACAAATAAATACCACAGCAGCATTAAAAATCAAAATGAGCTTACGAGCATGTGCGCGCGTGTGTGTGTGTGTGTGTGTGTATGTGTGTGTGTGTGTGTGTGTGTGTGTGTGTGTGTGTGTGTGTGTGTGTGTGTGTGTGTGTGTGTGTGTGTGTTGTGTGTGTGTGTGTATATTCGTCATAACCGTATATCACCCAACACCTAAACCTCGCAACTTTCCCTCATTTGAATACGTCCCATACCATTAACACACATTAAATTTACATAAACAACGCGCGCGTGGCCGGTCCACTCAAGGCCTCCACGACATTCCGCGATTTATTTAATATCTTCCACTCGCTGCTGCTGCCGCCGACGTCGTCGTCGTCGTCGTCGTTGAGTGTGCCACATAATCTCCTCCCTTATGGACGCTCTTCCTCCTCCAATTGAATGGCAGGGAGAGATAGAAGAGTCTGAAAGAGGCGAAAAAAATGCCTTAATGCCATTTTTTTTCACAAAGAAATATCCTTCCCTTTTCCTCTCGCTCGCTCTCACGCCACTGAAAGCGAGCATTATATTACATCAATTCCGGCGGGCCTTGAATGGGGAGCGCGAAAGCTAAATAAGGACGAAGGATGAATTCGTACAAAGTTGATTGAGCTCGCGCTCGCGCGTGTATATAGTCGGGATGAATATCCCCGGTGATGGAGAGAGAGAGAGAGAGAGGAGGGGGGGAGGAGGACTAGAAGGGGTAATTAAAAGCGATAAACGACGACGCTGCGCTGAATGGAACCGGCTCACGGACTCCATTTGGATGGTTCAGCGTGTTCAGTATGTATTGGACGGGATTAGCAGTTGGCATATATTGAGGTAAAGATGATTTTTAGGGTGTGGTGCTGCCGTTCGATTCGTGGGGATCAATATTTTAAATGGAAGTAGAATGTCTTGGATAATGTTGGAAGGATGACTTGAGGGTTAAGTTCGTGTATTATATACCTAAATTGATTAGGTTTTTTATTTTTAATGTAAATATGATTTTTAGGTGCAGGCTTGAAACTATGTCAAAATGGTATTGATTAGTTTCTTGTAAAGGTTTTAATTGATTGCTGCTGAGATTCATTTAATTTTATTCTTTAGGAATAAATTAGATTTTAAAATCGTAACGTAACAAAAACTAATGGTATTACGCTGACTTATTCTCAATCTTAATTCCTGTGTTAATATAAATCTATAAAACAACAATTTTTTTGCGGGTAGTAGCATAAACTAACTTTTACTTCAGATTCATATACACAAAAGCCTTGAAAAGAGCCACACCACGAGCAACGACTAATTACAATCTCCACATTGTAAACACTTCCCTTGACAATTCCGAATCCCTCTAAACTCTTCCTCCCAAAACAACGACGACACATCAAGGCTTCCCAATCCACATCAAAAATCTCGCTAAACGCCGTCCGCATTCAGCTCTCTCTCTCTCTCTCTCTGAAGCAGCGCCAAACTTTTCTTCCCCGCGCCCATCCAGAGCAGTTGTTGTCGGCAATTGAAACTAGAACAGCCCGCAGCATGTGTATGTGCGCTCTCGCTTAGTGCAGCAGAGAATACGGCTGTAAGTATATAGTCTGCGCGGACGCGCCATAGTTGATTTGACAAACTGTCGAAGTACGTGCGACGAGGAGGAGTAGCAGCGGTAGCGGCAGCAGAGCCTCGCGCACTCGACAACGGCCAGCCAGCCGGCCGCGACGGCGCGGCCCCCGCGAGCACGTAGGTACACACAGGGAAATTATTCTCGTCACGCTCTTGAGAGTGTCTACACACCCCCGCGCCGAAATGGACGCGCCGCCGCACTACTGTAAGTACACATACGGTCCGCGTCTATATATATACCCTCTCGCGGGGGGCCGCGGGGGGCCGCGGGGTGGCAGTAGTAGTGTGTACAGCGCGGAAAATGCTTTAGCCGTCGTGGCGAATGAGCGGGGACGCGCGGTGCGGTTTAAGTTGAAAAGAAAAATTATTCGGTAAATAAATCAGCGGGAACGACAGAGGGAGAGAAGACGCGAGCTTATTTTGCGAAATGTCTTTTGTGCGAGAGCTGAAGTTGCCCGGTGCGTTGGGGTTATGCATTGTGGCAACTACTTTTTTAAGTTATGGCTGCGACGGGTTCTTTGTTCTGCGGCCTCAAGTCTCGGCAAGAAGTTCGGGGATGGGGTGAGGGGGGCTTTAACTTCTCGCGGGTGCGGAGGGGGGGGGTAAAAGTTTGCCCACGTGTATTTATGAAATAGTTTTTAGCACGACAATAGGGTGGTTTGAGAGAAAACATCCTTGAATGCCTTATTACCGGCTAAACGAGCTTTTCATCCGGCCTTAAAATTGCTACTTTTTGTCGCACACCATCTTCCGCGAATTCTAATTTCATTGTAAAATTTCGCGCTCTTCTTTATTTTTAATATGAAAATAGTATAAAAACTATTTCCCAACTTTACGATATATCGAATCAGGCCATTCACCGCGCGCCTCTCAAAGTATAAAATTTCATTCCCAACCTTTTTACAAGCGTCGTAACGTCATTCCGGCGCGGCAACCCTCACGTCGAAGAAGCCCAATATAAAAAGTACAGTTCGCCCACAACATCTCGCGGCAATATCATCCATAATTCCCATCATCCGTAGATCAAAGCGCGAATCTTCGGCATGCATATAATCCCCACACCACCGAGAAATCACGGTTAACTTGATCGGACGTGCCTTCGGCTCTCTACACTCTCTCTCTCTCTCTCTCGTCTGTACACGCGCGATATTCATCTCGTACGTACGCACACGTCCGACAGCGGTAGCCAAGACCACGCAACGAGGGGATGCGAGCTTGCACCTAACCGAATTTACGCCGCGCGCATCTGGAAGTTTCGGCCCCCATTTTTCCCAGGGAGAGGGAGAGAGAGAGCGAGTGAGTCTATACGGCCTCCACCCGCCTCCTTTGTGCCGTTTCGTATGAATAGTGGCGAGCGCGTTCCCCCGGCGTCGTGTCTTTTTGTGCGAGCCCCTGCGTGGAAATCGCGCTGGATAACGCCTACAAGTTGGCTGGTGTGCATGTGTGCGGGTGAATGTATGTATGATGCGGTAATAACGCGCGCGGGTGTAGTATAGCTACGAGCATTGTGAGGGATTATCGATGGTGTGGCGGGCGCGCTGCTGTTGGTGGGTAGTTCTTCGCGTCGTGGAATGGCGGCGTTGTGCCGTATTAAGTCATAAAAACTGTTGAGATATGTGCAAGGTCCGTAGTGGGCTTGATTGTAGGTACGAATATGGCAGTTTCGTTCGTTTATGGTTAATGTGTAGCACTTTGTTAAGCGTGTTACGGGAGAACGGGGGTGCGCCATCTAGCGGCGATACTATTTTTTCTAATTGTGGTACGAGTTTAATCTAAAAAAGTTTTATCATGACTGTTTTACAGTAAGTTGCTTGAATATCAGAATAGAAATGTAAAAAGTATTGTGTTGGAATTTACTAAAAGATATGTTCTTAAAGTAATGATTGTGGTCTCTAGTAATATAATATAGTAGTTTAACGAACGTCAAATAGAGTTTTACGCTCTGAGTTGTGATCATGCCAAGGTGCAAATTCTACGCTGGAGTTACGAACATTATTTTTTAAATACTAGGTGTAAACTGCCCATTTTGAGCATCGTTTTGCGAACGTCAAATTCCATTTTACGGCCCCAAACGGAACGTAAAATAAATATTTTACGCCTACATCAAAATTCTATATTTTATTCAGCTGTCTCGTCCCGTGTAGTATAACAATATTAAAATCAATAAATTGTTAAACTTTTATTTTCACTAAAGGCTAATAAAACACACTTCACGCACGCTGCCATTTTTTTTATAAAGAATTAATGGTCAAGAAATCCATCTAACAGATTCAGTGCGATGTTATCGCAATATTTTTCAAAGATAAGACTATCTCCATATAACACAGCCAAACAAATCATGCTTTAATCATCCGATTTTTACTATTTCGGCCTTTACACTTTTTAACATTACAAAGATTGTTCACCTCAGAGAGCACGAACATACGAGAGCCATTCGAATAATCCAGCAACACAAAATTTCAACCTTCATAAAAAGAAATTCAAGCACCATAAATTTCTCTCGCCCTGTTACGCACAAAAAAAGGATCCAGCATTCAAAGCCTTGCTTCCGAGCCACCCAACTATTACCCACTGATCTAAAAATCGCCTTCTCTGCTCATATACACACGACCCTCTCTCGCTGCTCAAGAAAAAAAGACCGTCGACGTCGCACCCTCGAGTCGTCGTCGTCGTAGTCATCGCTCCCCCGAAAAAGCCCGGCGTCTGCAGAAAAGAGAGAGAGAGGAGACGAGGGAGAAAATCCGACGGCGCTGCCGGCGGCGCGACGGCTAATAAGCGCCGCTTAAGCTCCTTTCGCAGCAGCAGCCGCCGCCGGCTGGGATAATCAATTTCTTTGACGGTCAGGTCAATGGTGGATTACGAAGAAGCGCGTGCATGAATTTTGGGAGAGCGTGAAAAGGGAAAGTTCGCTGGGGTGATGGGGGGTGAGTTGGTTTTGGAGGAATCCGTTGAAAGGTTTTCTTTGTGGATGATGTTGAATGGCGATGTAAAGTAGTATGGAAGGTGGTTGGGTCTATTGAGATCCGAGGTAGGAGACTGAAAGTTTGACAATGTCATATACTCGGCGAAAGTATTTAGTTCTGAAAATATGGATGATGTCAGTTCGCAATTTCTGGACTAAATATTGTAGTTTGGTTTTATGGTAATAGGTTTGGTCACGTACATAAAACGATATTTTGTTTTTTCATAAAGATGTGTATAAAATAGTAAAGATGTTATTTCATTTATTGACCATACAATACACTGCAATATTCGAGCCAAATCTTGCTAAAAATAATTGGTTTGCAGTACCTTAAAGAGGTCATATCAGTAGTTCCCATCTTTTTTGAATTTAGACGCCAACTTTTCTAATTTACATCCTCACCGTTTCTTTATCTCCCACAGCCGGCACGCTCGAACCCTCGTAATTCGCTTAGAGCCGCCGCCGCCACCACTGCCGCGGCGCGAAAATTCGCGCGATGACGACCTGCTTAAATTGAATGCGCGCTCGGCGCTGATTGGCGCTAATTAAGCGCCCCCGACGATAGGAAAGAGCTCGATTTTCATTTCATTAAGGCGCGTGCGCGAGGGCAAATGAGTTCGACAAACTTGCGCGAGCGAGCGAGCGAACAATGGCGTTTGTTTGACGCTCGCGCGACTGGAATGACGCTGTCGGCGTCGTTGGTGCTGCTGCTGCTGTTGTTGGTATCTCGCTTCCTAAGAGCGTTAGTTCGCGGACAATTTGTTTGAATTGTTGCTGGTAACGATGAGAGCATTTGTTCGGTAATTCGCAATTCCAAAGCAGAGATTTTTTCAAGGGGGTGACGATAGTGTGAATGAAAGCTTACGGAGTTTGATAGCTTGGGTCTGTGTTCACTATTTTCGTTGATAATTATCTCATTTTGATATGGAAAAGCCAAATTTGACATAAAGCTCGTTATACCTATTTTTATTGATCATTATTAAATTTTACTAATTTTAGTTTCTTTTTGACCGAAAATCTATACTAGTTACTGTTTGATAGGATTTACTGAAATTTACGAAGGTTGTCGAAGATTTATATAAATTGCTTGATTTAGGTGAACTCTAGGGAAGTTGGTAAAATAATTTGTAGTAAATATGATACCGCTACTAGTAGTGGTTTAATCTGCTAAAGGTTAAAAGTAAACTTTGATGTACTATGCGTAAAGTTCTCAGTGCACGCCCTGTTTTGAGAGCGTAAAATGTAATTTTACGCTTTTGGACGTAAAACTGGCATTTTACGTCCGCAAAGCAAGGCAAAAATAAGTATTTTACCCCAGCTACATAAAAAAATAGCGTTCCTCACTAGAGCGTAGAATTCGCAGCTTTTTATACTCTTTTTACGAAAAGTATACAATTTCGTAAAAATTCAATTATACTTGGAAATATTTCACAGGTTATGTTATGTATCGCTTGCTTATCTTATATCATGTACAAAAATATTTAATTTTCTTGCTATCGACTCAAAACGTCAGAGATCATATGAAAAATTTCTTTTCGAAACTACGCTTCCACAAAATGTCATCCCAGTAAACATAAATATAGTAATATTTCCAAGCTGTTCCAAAAATTGAAAAAAAATATCAAAATTTCCACGCCACGCATAACCATACCGACGCTGTTCCGCACAATCTAATATCGTCCCGGTCCTCCTCTGCTCACTCGGCACACAATATTGCAACACAAGAAGACAAAAAAAACCAACTTCCACGCGGTGCGCGACGGCCGAGAGCAATTGCGATCATTTGGGAGGGGAGTAGGAGAAAGGAAAAACGCGTCGATAAAAGCTCGCGGGTATTCCCATGCAAACGACTGGGCATAAACGCGACAAAAACAGCCGGAAAAAGCGGGTCAGGAAGGAATATGTATACAAGAGGGTGACGCGAGCTAGGCTCTGGAAGGGAGAGGGAATGGCAGGGAGGCTATATGAGATATGAGAACGATTATGCGCGGCGTCTGAATGAAACTGGGCAATAAAACGTATTATGAAAATTCGGTAGATTGCTCGCTTTAATCAGGAGAAGTTATTTCGGCGAAGACGATGTGAATTTTTCTTCAAGAGTAATATACCCGTCGGTTTGCGTTATTGGACTGCTGTCTGGTGCAGTCTATTTCTTGACGTAAACTTGTAGTTTTATTTTAAAATTGACCAATTTATACTGATAATATGAAAATGAGAATATAATAAACTAAAATACTACGATCAAAATATTCATGTATAAACTGCATAAGTGTTCGATTAGACAAATAGCTCATGTCTAGTTATCTCTTTCAATCTTTTTCCATGAATTTCTGTTTCCTGATACATATAAAGGATATTTCTTATTCTGAATTTTAGTATTAATAGAAGTGGGGAAAGTGAAGCTTATTTATGACAAATAAAATAATTAAAATCTCCTGTATAAATTCTATATACTGGTTTTAGATTCGTCAACTCAAACAGCTCAAAATCTACCGTTGATTAGTTTTTTACTTTTTAATTTGTTAAAACTCTAAAAGTAGAAACACAAAAGATAAAATTTGTAATAACTTGAAAGTGTTACTTCTAAATTTATTTAAAAAATTTCATTTACTTTCAAACACGAATATACTGTAGTATTGTTTGTATACCTAAACTAGAAAATGGATTTTCCGCGATGATTGCGCGCAGGGTTATTTGTTACTACATTATATGTACCCAATTAAATAAACTTTTACAATACAATTAGTTTTGGAAAAGATTTAAGTGATATCGATTTACAACCCATATCTGTTCTACATTTTAGTAAAAATCAAAAGTTTCATAGTAGAGTCGGACAGTAGAGATAAGGCTTTCGGCGAGTATAGATTATTGAACATCTCTTTACAAAATTGTTTGGGATACATTTTGAACATTTGCTATCAATTATACACAAATATTATATAAATGTGGATCAATTCTGAATCTATATAATTTCGTTTGATTTAAAACACTTACCCACATACTATTCCTAGTTCCTTCGTCTAACTTTACCTTTAGATAACTGGATCAACTTCTAAATTCTCAAACCATATAGCACATGTGAATTTATATTTAAATACACCGATATCACCCATTTGTTTATTTATCGCGAACCTCGCAGTAAGTTTTCTAGTATCATCAAAATACAGATATGACTTAGGCCAGATATAAATCATAAATATTCGATGTAAAATGTCAACCTATAGATTGGCTTTATTTACTTGCTGCACTTCAATCGTATCAATTGATTTTGCAACTGAAAGTTATAATGTGTGAGATTAACAATGCTTTAGCCGTCCACTTCAATATTAATCGCGTTCTCTCTTTTATAAATTGAATATCGAAGTTTGACTATTTGAAGTTCTGCAAACCGGGAATCTAAACGTGAATTTTTGATATCACTAATAGTACATAGAAATAACTCATCATGAACTCCCACATTGTGGCGTTAGCACTAATTTCCTGTCCAATGAATGTTCTTCTACTACATTATAATAATGAATTAAACTTTATCATGGTAATGTTGTTAAATGTAATACTTTGAATTATATAAACGAGTAACTATTTTTACATTTTTCAAGGATCACATATGCACAAAATACTTCTCTCCTAAAAATTTGCCAATAGTATTTATCGGAAATGGGAAAACTGAACTGCTATTAAAAATCTTTCAGGCGTCACACGAACCTTCAATAATCAGTTTAATTGACATTAATTTAAATGATAGTCTGGATGATTATGAAAAAAGACAAAAATTATTTAAATT
>JAPYZP010004928.1:0-14886 GCA_030522985.1 Torymus sinensis
TGGCTGTTGCTGTCATCGTGTGTTTGTTTAGCATAAGTATATCGATCATTGGAGTTGTACATATACTTATATCTGATTTTAGCGAATAACTTAAGTAACTTAGTCATCTTTAATTGATTTTCCAAAATCAGTAACAACTTATGAACTTCTTTTTTCATGCAAATGCGTTTCAATATACTAAACTAAATTATTATTAAAAATATTTGTAGGTTAAACGTAGCATGAACGCCGGTTGAAAAAAAAAATAAATATGACTACCAGAGAAATATTAACAATTCAATTAGGGCATTATGCTAATTTTGTAGGAACACATTGGTGGAATATTCAGGTAAACTTATATTTATTATAATTTACTTGTTTTTAATTTTTTACAAACCATTTACTGTTAAACTTTTGTTTTTCTGATTTTATTCTTATCTTGACTCTTAAGCTGATTGTTATGAAACATTTATTTTTATGATCCATATAACAGTACTTTATAGCAGTACTTTGTTTTTATTGTTTTATTTGTAGAATTAAATAGCTGAATCAATTTCTTATAAATTTTATTTGTTAATAAAATACTTATAATGTTTCTAGGAAACGAATTTTTCATATGATTCTGAAAATCCATCAGAAATCAATCCTGATGTTTTATACAGAGAAGGAGAATTTCAAAGGGTAATCAATTTTATTTTTAGTTTCTAATAAGAATTTTTTCCAAAATAATAGAAATATTATTTACTAGATTTAAAAAATTATCTATGTTATTTTTTAGAAAGTAACTTTTACTCCAAGGTTACTGATTGCAGACTTAAAAGGTACTCTAGGATATTTAAGTGAAAATGGTAACCTATCAGAAGCTCTACAAGAAAATATTGCTGAGGAACCCGAAATTTTATGGGAAGAAAATAAATTGGAAACTACCATACAACCAAAAGTGGAAAAGTCTCGTTTTTTAAAAAACCTAGAAAAGCAAGAGAATGATGAAGATAATGAATTTGACTTAGAAAATGAAACAAATAAATGGGTTGATTATCTGGTACCCCGATATCATCAACGAACGGTTAATGTTATTACAGAGTATGAGCATGGATCTAAAGATCATCCTTTTGATATATTTACATATGGAAAGAACTTGTGGAAAACTAAAAAATTTTCAGAAGATTTTGTAGAAAGAATAAGAGTTTATGTTGAAGAATGTGATTTAATGCAAGGTTTTCAGGTAAAATTTTTTTGAGTTATATTAAAAGTTAATTTATATTTACTAAAGATGTTTTTTTTTCTTTTAATTCAGGTTCTCATTGATGCTGATGATGGATTTGGTGGATTAGGTGCATCTTGTGTAGAGTATTTACGAGATGAGTATGGTAAAAGTATTTTAACTTTGCCTGTTATAGATGCTGCTAACAGAGATCCATCAGTTAGTGATTATGTTAAAGTAATCAATACAGTACTTTGTTGGCAACAAATAGGAGAACATTCCTCATTATTCAGTCCTCTGTGCTGTGGATCTGCTGGTTGGCTAACACCAGGGGCACCACGAACTTTTGATAATGTTATATATAAACCAGATCTCAAGTACCATACTAGTGCATTGTTAGCAACTGCTTTGGATACTCTTACCTTACGTTACAGGCAAAAGAAATATCCTATGTCTGTATTATCTGATCTATGTGCTGACTTGAATAAACTTGGCAGGAAAGCTGTAGCTACAAGTTTAAGTTTACCATTTCCTCTCATAGCAGATAGTGACTTGATAGATATTCTAGATGATTTGGATGGTAGTAGTCCTTGGACTACTCTTACACCAAGTTGTGATATAACAATGGATTATGGTATGCAAAGTTTAGTTTTGAGAGGAATTCCAGAAAATCGTTTAAAACAACCAATGCAAGAGGGTAATGAACAGATGGAAAAGCCTGCATATAGCTGTTCAACAGTACATGAGATGATGAGTATGTATTTGGATTGCTCATTCAATGGTGCTGCTTCATATTTAGCAACTGTTGAAAAAGCATTGCAAATTAAGGATCCCTACCCAAAAATATTCAACAGTAAAGTTCAAGTTAATGGTAATATATCAAATAAATCAAGAACAGAAGGTAATAAATAAATTTAAGAAATTATATTATTTTAATGTTGTCTATCTTAGAAATTTTAAATAACAAAATTCCAAATTCTATTTTAGTTGTGACCAGTGTACCAGTTATGGCTGGTTTGCATACCGGTGGTTTTGTAGCAAACATGTATGAAGGTCTGCATAATCAAGTGAAAAAAGTTAAAAGTATAAGAAGATTCCATGCTTTTGAGGAATCAGGACTAGAACAGGATGAATTTTATGAAAGTGTACACAATCTACTGGATTGCAAAGAAAACTATGAAGACCATGATTATTAAATAATTTTATACGTCAATTCTTACTGAATGAAATAGCCTATTTTTTTACAAAACAGAATTTTTATAACTGTAAAACGTAAAATATTTTTTAGTTAGCCGTTAAAATACTCAAATATTTATATGTTGAAAGAAAAATGAAAAATTTCAAATAAAAAAATTCCAACAAAAAATTTAAAACAGTAAAATTTCAACGCCTGAACTATCGTATTTACATTGAATGTGTCGCTGTTTTATCAGTGAACCGTATATACTCTTATCACTATTACGCACACATAACACTAAACATTAAGTTGGAAGCTCTCTCGGCCGCTCGTCACCTATCGCTCATGCCCACGTGTAACGCGCGCTGGCACGAATTGAAAAAAAAGGGGCGGAATTTCCACGTATTTAGGTATACGTAGCGCATAATCATCTAAGTTAGAAATAGTTTGGCATGGGCACGTCTCGGGCTGGCTGAGAAATTCATATGAAGGGGACACGTCGCCCGATTACAAAGAGAAAGTCGCGCTGACGCGAGCATCATCGTCGCATCATCGCACAAGTACCGTACGCTCGCGAGAAACTCTGCCTGCTGGCGTACAGTTGCGCAGGTACTAGGTAGTCGGTCGGCGCTTGCGCCTGCGTAAATGTGTGTCGCACACTCTACGCTCTCTGCGCGTTTCGTTTCTCCTCCTCTAACGTGTGCACTGGTACTTACACATACTTATATACCTACGCAGAGATCAACGAATACGTGCTCTCTCTCAGCTGCGCGATTTGACAGTCGGTGGGAAGGAGTCACGGACCTCCAAAGCATGTGCAAGATTTATTAGCCGTGGGCGGGCGCAGTGTGCCTTAAGATTAAGCGTAATCTTTCGTGGGGCTTCGCGTACGGAATTGAGACTTATCAAGCCCCAAGCCTGTGCGCGAAAGAACGTGTTGTTGTGTGTATAACTAATGATCACGGCAATCGCGAGGAGGTATCGTCAGGACTGTCAGGAGTACTCGCCGAATAATGCGATGAGAGCGATATGGCCGGACTCGAGATGATGAGATTCGAAGGAGCTGCTACTGCTGCTGGCCGCCGTGGAGGCACGATTATGCTGCAGCGGGCGGTTCTGCTGCTATTTGTACTCTCCGTCGTCCTTGTCGACGGCAACTACTTCGGGTCCAATCGTCAAACTGACGATCAGTGTTTCTGTAAGGTAAATAAATGAAAGCATCGTCTCTTTAGTTTACTGATCTTCTGCATCGTCTCGATAAGATTGTCGACGCAATCAACATAACCTTCGACGTTGTATACTTGCATTATACATATATACGCGAGCGCGCGCGCAAGCACTGTCACTTGCAGATTGAGGCGCTTCCTCTATAAGTATATACCCTTATAGTACAACGCATCAATGCAATTGTTGTCGAGCAATTGTTTCAAATTAATTCGATCCTTTGACGGATCAACATCTCGTTCTTCGCGAATATGATACTTTTTCACCTCGAATTATTGATATTTTACGGTGCTTTTGGATGCGTTTTACTATTATTACCCAGAAAAATGTAAACATATGTCTCGTATATTTTCAGCTGAATGGTAACATTGATGATTGCAGCTGTACTGTGGACACAGTAGACTATTTTAACAATGCGAAAATTTATCCTAGATTACAAAGTCTTCTAGTCAGAGACTATTTTAGATTTTACAAAGTCAATCTCAAGAGAGATTGCCCATTTTGGGCAGATGACAGCAAGTGTGCTATACGCTTTTGTCATGTTAAACCTTGCCAAGACGTAAGTTTTACCATTATGCAATTCAAATTAATATTTGATGAAATTTTCCTTATCTGATAACACCTGTGTAAATTTGTACATTAATTCTTGTAGAAAGACATTCCAGTTGGACTTAAAGGTGAACTTCCAAGAAATATACACGTCAATGAGAGTCCTTCAGATAAATATCAGTCACGATTTCAGCAAATTAGTGATTGTGACCAGGATATTCATGATCATAATATAGAATTAGGATATTTAAATACTACTATAAGGTCAGTTTTTATGTTGAAAAGTTTTAAAAATTAAGTGACTGTCGTACTAATAATTATTTTATCATAGTTCTGAGAACTATAAGGAATTTGAACGATGGCAGCAGCATGATGATGCTCAAGACAATTTCTGTATCACAGAAGCAGATGATGGAGAATACGTAGATTTACTTTTGAATCCTGAAAGGTATACAGGATACAAAGGACCCAGTGCACATAGAATATGGCGTAGTATTTATATGGAAAATTGTTTTAGGTATTTAACTTATATCTTCTATCGGTAACTATTCAATTGAATAGTAGTTTTTACATCAATTTTTTTATTTTACAGACCAGAAAACTCTCAACCACACACATTCATTCAAACATCAAAAGTTGATGGTAACACTTTAAAAATAACATTTTCAAATTAATAATTTTATTGTCACTTTAAAATTATTTTTCTTTTTCAGCAATGTGTTTAGAAAAAAGAGCTTTTTATAGGGTAATTTCAGGGCTTCATGCTAGCATAAACATACATTTGTGTTCCAAGTACTTATTATCCTCTACATTAGAGGTAACTCATGAAGGGCATTGGGGATCTAATTTAGATGAATTGCAAACACGTTTTTCACCTGAAACCTCTGGCGGAGAGGGTCCAAATTGGTTGAAGAATCTTTATTTCGTGTATATTTTAGAGTTGAGAGCGCTTGCAAAAGCAGCACCATATTTACAAAGAGAAGAATATTATACTGGTAATGATGATGAAGACAAAGATACCAGATTAGCAATTAATGATATTTTAAATATAATTAGGTGGGTGATAGTTTTATCAATTTAAAATTTATTAATTTTTTTTATATAAAATAATTTAATATTCTTTCTGTACATACAGGACCTTTCCAGAACATTTTAACGAGAGTGTAATGTTTAATGGAGGAGTTGAAGCTCAGGTTTTAAAAGAACAGTTTAAACAACATTTTAGGAATATATCTCGTATAATGGATTGTGTTGGTTGTGATAAGTGTAAACTGTGGGGAAAATTACAGATACAAGGTCTAGGCACAGCCTTGAAAATTTTATTCTCTGGCAAGTTTGACACATATGAACCCACATTATTATCTTTCAGTAAAAAACAATTTTTCTTAGAAAGAAGTGAAATAGTGTCACTTATTAATGGTTTTGGAAGGTAAGATTACGAGAAAACAAATAAAAGACATTATAATCCAATGTACAAATAATAATTTTTATTTCCTCTTACAGATTATCAGAAAGCATATTTGAATTGGAGAAATTCCGGAAAATGATGAGATAGTGCAATATTGCTAGGAAGAGTTATGTTATTTTTTAAGTATTTAATTTTACAAACACATCACAGAAATTAGCTTTATATGTGAATATCACATTTTATAGATTCACAACTAAGTGTTATTTTCTATCTCAGTGAATTTATTATATCTATGTACGCAGTGTGAAATCGTGATGAAAACAAAATATTTTCTAGATTGAAAAACTTCCATTTTCATATTTTCTGTTTCTTTTCATGACGACTTCACTTAAAAAATTAACTATGTCTGTGATAAATGATATTCGACTACAATGAAACATAATCACCAGGATGAAAGTTTCAAGTAATTTTATTAAATTTATTTACAGTACAAAACGATCTATAGTTTTGGAAATAACTGAGCTCGATAAGATATTACACTCCAATTCATTTTGTAGGTTTATACATTTTCTAAAATCTTTGTCAAAACTGAAAATATTTTTCAATGATAATTGTAATACTTTTTTTATAATAAAGCAGTTATTAGCTTGATGTAATTAAAGAGAAAGTAGATGATATAATACATACATGTGTTTGTATCAGTCATTTGTTTGTGCTGAAAAATTTATGAGAAAATTATTTTTATGTAAATTAATATTTGGAATGTTTATTTTTATTGTTATAATATTATTTTACGTAAAAGAAAATTGTATATCTAATTGCGATTATAACTTTATTATGTAGATTTATATAGATTTTTTATGATCCAAGCAGTTGAAGCAATATTAATGACGTTTAATTTTATATTATATTATAATGTATTTTCCCGTCATTTATTGAATTTATTCCTTGTATAACAGTTGTGAATAAAAGTAATATATTATACTATTTAATTAAATATATCTTTTTATTTACGTACCTTTGTGATGATTTTTGTTCAGTCCATGGTTGAATCTCAAAGGGTAATGATTTATTTTCACTTGTAGACGCGGTGGCTTTTCTTCTTTGAATTTGTTTCTTCTCCCGGAGTATTGTTAGTACTTGCTTTAATTCCTCATGTACTTGATCTCGTTGATTCCGTTCTACATTTATCATGTTTCATTCACAAAAAATTCAGATAAATTTATAAAAAAAATAATTACGCGCAAACAAACCTTTAATGGGTTCTTTACTTCTAAGTAACTCTACCGTCGACGATATTGCTACTTTAGTTTTTGCTATTCCGAATAGTGTAGGTAAAGGCGGAGGTGGAGGTGGAGTTGAGGATATTTCGTTTCCTATTTTTGGATCGGAAATTTGCAAGTTTGACAAATCCAGACTCACGTCACTTTTCGTCAAACTTGAAGTATCACTGTAGCTGCTTACATCCGAATCAAAAGAATCACCTAAATAATATTTTATATTGCATAAATTTCTGTATAAAGTTTTATAAGACACCACATAAGCAGAAAAGCTGAATATTGACGCAAAACAACATTTCTTAACAGTATACAAACCAAATTTATTTATTTCTATTATGCAAAAAGAATGATTCTTATATTATAGTTACTGTAAATTTTAAGCGTAATTTAAATAACAAAATTTCACGAATATGGACGTAAAAAGGCGTTTGATAAAAAACACTCACTTACAGATAATACATATATATTTTTAGGTAAGTACATATATATTTTTCTTTCTTAACTTAAAAAATATAACTTTGTACAAGTATTCTATTTGAAATATAATTGCACTTAAGTCTTCTATACTCCCTTAATTTAGAATAAAAAAAGTTTGATATAATTGTAATTACCGATTTTGACATATCCTTATTCAATACACTTTTACATTTATAAATATATAATGTTAATTTATAAATATATATGTTTCTTATTTAAATCGCAAATGGTTATTGTTACAAAAGAAATATTGATAAACAAAGATTACTGCTTGTTAGATTTTCCTAAGGATCGACGCACTTGAAACTACATAAACAATCTTCATAGTGTTCAAATCAATAAAAAAAAAACAATAAGATATTACTTTATAGATCTCTACGTAAAAAATAAAAAATCTTTGCTTTATCAAAATTGCAAGACAACGATTGTGATGATAACGATGACGATGATATATCGTTAATATATAACTATATATAATAATAAAATAATGTAATAATATAATAATACTAATAATGATGAGAACGATGACAATGATGATGACCTCTTAGCAGAAGTAGGCATTAACTTGATTCCTTAGTGCACTAACAATCGATTAATGAGAAAACCTTACGAATGCAATGAACAAACGCATTATCGGTGCCTGTCTGCATTATAGTAGCCTTTTTGCGCATTTGGCTTTTATTGCAATATGTAAATAAGGCATACGAAAAAACGGCCAACGATTTCACAAATAAACTCATACTGAACGCCACAAACTGTTTCTCCTGCACCAACACACATACAGTATACACAAACACATAGCGTTGGACGATTTGCAGACGATAAAGCAGTTATGTAGTATTACAATAATTAAACACACGACGGGGGGTAGAGAGAGGTACGTAGCTTTGGATATACGTATTAAGTATATAACGAATCGCGACGCGAAGACGCACACACACTTCTCTGTCGCTTTGGATGATGCGCGGAGTATATTATATGGTTTCCATAACTTTGCTGCTCCCTTTCTGACAATTAAAAGTACGAAAAATTGTATAAAAAAAAAACATACGATACACGGACGAGCAAAAAAGTTCTTTCTGAAGCCGTTGCAGCAGCTGCGGCGAGAGGAGGCTAAAAGTATCTGAATTCACCTTTCTTGCCGAGTCTCTCCTTGCGTACCCAATCGGCGGGGGCTGGCGGGGGAATCGCGTGGGCTCGGTGAGTCGTTTCCGATCCGGGACTAGTATTGGCACCATCGATCTCTGAATCCTGTAACAATGGTTTTTTTTATTTTTATTCTCTTTATAGTTACAAAACAGAAAACATTAAAAATAAAAAAAAAATAAAAATTTAAGTAGATAATCCGTACATCATAACACTTCCTATGATAAAGTATTCTGATAGAACATGTTATATATATACAAAATGCACTTTTCTATATGCAAATGTACTTTTGTTTGGATTTCTAAAGATATTGAAATACATAAATAATCATGCTATAATACTTGGAATAGAAAAATTTCGTAATTCAATATAACAGTAGTAAGTCAATATACCAAAACTACCGAGCAAACGAAATTACCTCGTAATTGTAACCGTGCGACGACTGCCTCTGATATCTGGCGGCGTACAGTGGATTGTTAAAAACATCGCTGTCCGGCGAGATAGCCGGATTGTGGGGTGTGACGATGGTATGGGGCACGTGGGCGACCTGCCCACGGGAGTTCCTCGCCTTCCACCACTTTCGGCTGTCGTCCAGAATCTCCAAATACTCGCCCCTCACGACCGTCAGCTCTTTGTCGTTGTTGGCTGTGCGGGGGTATGTCACCTGGACGATTTTGTTGCGCCGGGCGACGAGCTCGTCGAGCCATGCCTCCTGGGCGCGCTCGACGGCTGCGGCTGCAGCTGAGGCTGGAGCTGCTCGAGGCACACCGCCGCTGCGCTCGATCGAGTCCACGGATATGTCGCTGTGGGCGCGTGCTTGCTCCAGACGTTCGCGCTCGCGGTCGCGTTGCTCTTCACGGGCGTAGAGCTCGGAGCCCCGGTCGTAGCTGCGCTCCCCGAAGTAGTCCGCATTGGCCCGGTCCTCGCGGCTCTCGTAGTCCAGGTAATCGCTGCTGTAGTGCGACTCTTCGACTTCCCTGTAATAGAATTATAGATTTCTCGTTAGCATATTGAAAATTATCTTACTTATTAATCGGCGAATGTTATAATGATATTTGTCAAGAATCTATAACTATAATCAGATGACAAGGACGTATAACATCAAAAAGTAGGCGTCTACACGAGATGTTGTTCTCACTCTCGTCTCCTTCAAAACATGACACAGCAAAGAAAAAACAATGGAGAACATCATGCAATTGTATTTTCGATGTGTAATACGTTACGAAATAGAAATCTGCGTATATTTCATAGCTGTTCAACGCTTTAGTTACTTCATATTTTAAAATAATTTACATAACTGTTTATAAAAATTAATCAAAACATCATACACACAAGTTCCCTTGCCAGTCTTATTATCATTGAGATTACAGCCTATTTAAATAGCAAAGCAGTGCGGCTCTTATTGTTAGTAAAGGCCGCTGCAATTTCGTCATTTCCCCAACAGAACTTCTTTACACATCGTGACACGTAGCCGAAAGTTTTGAAGCTTATGTGAGATCTCGCTACAGTGAGAATCGCAGATACGATAAGTGTTCTTCACGATATGAAAAACATTCTAATCTTACATTCAATTATTGATAAAGACTTTTTCCGTCCAACTCATGAAACATCAGAATCACTACTTTATTCCCACTGGCAAGCTTATACCTATAGAGAAAAAGGTAAAACTAAAAACCCACCTGTGACTGTAATAAGAATCGTTCTGATGATCTGGAATCTCGTCCCTCTTGCGCTTATCCGCGTTGAGGAGCGAGGCGACGTGATCGTTGTGCATCGAGTTCTCCCTCTCGTCCGGAATGGGATAATCCGGCGACCAGCCGTCCATAAAGACCGGGTGATACGGCGGCACGTGCACCTTCCACTGTTCCCTGGGCACCAGCCAAGCATCCCCGAGGGAATGCCACAGCTCTGTCTCCTTACTGGTCACGCAGTTCATGAGGAGATTGACCGCCTCGCGGGTCAGGAGCGGCGACACGACTTTGCTCGGCAGATTCGGCTCGTAATTCGTGTCGTGCGAGGCGTCGACGATGAGGGCCAGCGGCGTGAACAGGAAGTGCACCAGTTCCGGGGCGTTGGGGTCGTGGATGTGGGCCTTGAGCTTGGCCAACAGGTTGAACGAGAGCTTGAACTTCTGGAAGATGTCGATGAACTCGAGCTCTGGGGGCGGCTTGGCGCGCATCGTCAACATGCCGTCGCCCAGGTTGCGCTTCTTCGACTTGCGGTTGCGTCGTCGACGCTCGAGCTCCCGTGAGGCCGCCGCCGCGTGCTGAAGACGCGCGATGAATTTCTCGATGTCGTCGAAACAGTGGTTCAGGATCGTCACGTCGCGCTCGTACTTGTCCGAGGAGGTCGACGACACCTCGTCGTTGTTCTCCTCGCGCGAACCGTCCTCGTGGTGGTGGCCGTCGCCTAAAAAATACGTCCTTTCATTTAGTACTTGCAATTATTTAATTTACAAAAATATTTTTTATTACAAAAAAGTTTTATATCAAAATATAAAATGTGTTATATATTTAACATATTATTGCTTAAAAAAAATTATTTGCAAATCAACAAGGAAAATTTATCGAATACAGCTCCTTCCTGCTAATAAAATTTCAAAAGTATTTCATTAATAATTCCAGTGCGATATCGGCGATCGGTTTACCGTTATACAAATGGCAACTTTCGACACGTGAAGACGCATCGGTAATATTAATGAAATCGCTCGGGACGCGCTATTTATAGACTTTATAAGCCTGGGAATATTTTGCAGAGATCGCTTTATTAAATTAAAAATAATTCATCCTATAGTATGTAGCAACATATATATAGATTTATATAATTTATACACGCGTAAAACGAGAAACATAAAACGACACATCGCATAGGAAGACTGCGCAAGAAATTATAACTCGCCTCTGCCTTTATAACACGCGATCGCGTCTCGTCGCATCATTCATCAGCGAAATTACAAAACAAAGAAAGCACTTGAAGAAAATTACATGGCCGTTCGTATTTGGTCTGGAAAATTGAAACGATTTAAATTCTATTTAGTATTTGCATATATGATGCGGTTTCCCAATGCGAGCGCGCGCGAGAGTGCAACCTGGGATCGTATATAGAGGCTGCACATTCCCGGCCGACAAGTCATTTTCCTAATACGTTATCATCGTTAACCGTGTAATTTAAAACGCATTACCGCGGGTGCGCGCGAGTTTCGCGAAAAAATTAAATCGTTCACGCGCGCGCGGCTCATCGCCGCATTCTTCAACTGTTAACTGAAGATATCTAAGTATGCGAGTGAAGAACGCATCCAAACATTTTGTGACTTCGGGGTGAATCAGCAGCGTCTTGAAATTACATCTTCGCAGAGAAATCGTAAGGCTAACAAGCCCGAGAATTTACGAGCCCCCAAATGCCTCGTCGCGAAGTTATACACATCTCGTGACAATTTGGCAGCGAGTCGCCGCGCGATTATAATGGCGATGATGAAAACGGCGCTTTCCCCTCACGTGTGTAATGTGAAAATTAACAAACTGTTATAAAAGCCGCGCGTTTAGTGTAATAGCTATAACAGCCTCGCGCATAGAAGTGCTTCACTTTCTAACAGTTAAGCTTTATGCTCGCGCGGATGAATGTAACTGCTCTCTCGAGAATATATATCCACGTAGATATATAGACAATTGTCATTATCGTCCTCTCGCGTGTGCGCATGCGTGCACCTATATGCGTTCGTGTAAATGTAGGCTGTGTGCGACTAATGCACACGCCGCGCTGTACTGTTAAAGATCCGTTATTTGCAATGGCTCGCGTCGAGGTCTGTTTCCGCTTTTAGCGCGTTACTTTTTTAAGCAATGAAGTTATTACAAAAAAAAGACATTGACGCTTGGAACGTAATCACCTTCTCAGACACGAGGAATAAAGATTATTGTGCTTTGTAAATGTTGTTGATAAACTGATAGCTTATCGAGTGTTTATATAAAACGGCTATGTTCTGTTAATCAATCAAAGAGCGTGCGGCGATCAGTGGCCTTCGTTATTACTTGCTCCATAAATTTATAAAACTTTTTCCGATCTTTTTCCCAATTTGGGTAAAGGAGCGAACAGATGGATGGCTATCGGATATCATAGAATAATCGCAGTTTAATTAATTATAAGTGAAAACTTTCAATTTACAGTTTATTTCCATTTATAGAAGTATTAGAATCAAATGAACGCCATTTTTCAAGCGATCTGTCTCTTGGGAAAGTTCTTTCACCACTTACAACAACGATGTTATAAAGCAGTAAAAGTATAAGCAGAATGTTACTTTTATTTTTCAATATTTCAAGATTATCCTAATCTGGTAAACCATAATAAATAATAATTTTGTAAGAATAAATTCATATCTAAATTTATTCTTACAATAAATACAGCATTTCAATAAATAATAATTTTGTTTATCACCTTATATATTTGACAACTAGTCTTTTAATCTAAGTTTAAAATTAAAAATGACCAAATCGCACTTCTGACTTCTGACTTCTGAATTTCATAAATATCGCTCATTTTATTTGATATAATTCTCAAATCAATCTACCAAATACTGAGTTTAAATCAATTTTAAATGCAGTCATCCAAACAATAATAAACCATAAACAATACTAACTATTGTCCGTGCTGAACCTCGGCTGTCTGTCTCCATTGAACGGCGGCTCGGGCGGCGGTAGCGCGGGTGGCGGCGGTATGTGCGACCTGGCCGCCCTGGGCGAGCCGGCGTTCACCAGCTTGCCGGCCTGCAGCATCTTCAGGTCCTCGACGAGATCCTGGGCGGAGACGCTCTGGCACTGGAAAATATGCATCTCGGCGCGCGGCGGTCCACCGCCGCTGCCCCCACCGCCGCCGCCACTGTCATCGGCGACCGTGAACACCAGGATGTTGTTGTACATCTCCATGGGGTCGCGCGACGTGAAGGCCGTCGGCTCCTGGATCAGAGCCGCCGGGAATCTCTCCATCACCGCCTGCGGGGTATAGCGAGAGAAATTATACGTGAAAAGAATTTCTGGCGTGCAAGGGAAAGTGAGAGATTTCGATGAGTTTATGGGCTACGATAGGATTTGAATTTTTATGAGAAATCCGATATATTTGAAGTTGAAGGTTCTATACGTAATTGTTGCACTTGAAATATTATAGTTAATTAAAGATTTCATAGGATATTTTTTTCCGCGCAATACGAGCTGCGTCATCGATCGAGCGATAATGGTAAGATATACAATTATCGCTATCTGAAAAAAAAAAAAAATTGGAAATCCGATTTAACTGATGAGGAAGAGCATATAGGAAAACGAAATTCATTAGATATTTTATTTCGTTGTATTATGGGATTGAATATTTTAAAAATGCCGAAAATTGACCGCTCAATTAAAAGTCAAAAAAAAAACGAAACCGTTTTAGTTTCTAAAAATGGACATTTCTCACTTTCACGAGAAAATAAAAAAAAAATTTCACCCGAAGAAGAAATTTAGAGAGTTTTTGTTTTTAATATATAATTTAAATATGCAGTTCTTCTTTTCTTTCTTTAAAAAGTCGCGTTTAATTTTAAGCGATAATTACAGCGAATACGGGCAACTTTATAAAACAAAATATGATTCAGTGCCGAGTCACTCGCGCATGGAATCTTGTTCTGCTTCGGGTAATGATCAAGATAGTGTTCGGAAATAGGACTGAGCGTTAAATATTTGATCAAAGCAGCTCCGCGTTCATTAATAGAAGCTCGCACAATCGCGTTATTAGGTCGAAGAAGAAAAAAAATCCAAGGCACGATTATTTTTTTTTTCGCTGAGAACAGCATCGTATAGAGATTTTTCACCGATCCGCGGTTACTATATACCTTTTCAGTTGTAATTAGGTAGTTTGTGTGTAGAAAGTGCAGTAGGCGTATTCGGCAAATAAAACGCGCCGCGGCTGCGTACATCTCTATTTATCTTTGCAAATGTATACAGGCGGGGAAAAAGTTTATACGGGTTAGTCAGGCCTTGTGTATATATGTGCAACAGCTACGTAAACGCAGTCGTTATTTATGCGGTAGGTGTGTATACGTATAACCAGCGGGCAATAAAATTTATGAAGAGGGGAATAGCGTATAGGAAACAATCTTCGTGGAAGTAATGAGCTGCCCACAACAAAATTTACGCCAACGAAAATACATTGCGTTGCGCGAATTAATTGAAAAGTCTTAAGGAATTGACGATATGAGTCATTTCCACAAATAATAATAGCATCGGCTGCCGATTGCGTGATATACCTAATTAAACTGAAAAATTCAAGTCTGCAGGTTTCGGTGACTACACTGAGAAAAGGATTTGGTTACTGTTAACATGGCATTGTAACTATTAACATGCGTATGTTTAGATATATCCAAATATACGCATTGTAACAGTTAACTTACAATATGTTACTGGTAAACATTGATATTGTAATA
>JAPYZP010004930.1:0-10180 GCA_030522985.1 Torymus sinensis
CTCTCTCTCTCTCGCGAGCGCGCGTAAGAAGCGATGATGAAGAAAACAGGAGAATCACGCAAGTCGAGGGGGAGCTGCTACGTCTACAGCTACGGCGGTGGCGGCGGCGGCAGCGGCTCTCAAGAGCTGGTATGTTAATGACTCTTAGGTGACGAGCCTTAGATCTAGACGTCTCAAAAGACGAAAGTCGTCGCTCTCTTGCGCGTGTGTGTATGTGCGCGCGCAAGAGAGAGAGAATATCGCCCGAGTGAAGCTCAGAGAGAGCGAGCGAAGAGCCGTAACTCGGGATGTTCGCGCGAGGCGCTTTGGAGCTTGTTGCCAGCAAATAGTTTAGCATCAATCCCCGACGTCTTATTATAACGTTATTAAAATAACCACGCTGACTCGCCGCGTCTCTTTCTCGCTCTCTCTCCGCGGCGTGCGCACATGACACGAGTGATCCGAAAACGCTTATGCGCGCGCGATGCTCGCTGTGTATATATATGTGCGCGCGAGCGCGCCAGAGCGTGAGGCAGCTCCGCGAGAGTATTGAGGGACCGCGAGATGCCGAGTTTATTATCTTTGCCAACAATTTTAGACCGATATACGAAAATGTTCGCTCTCTCTCTTTCGCTTCTTCTTTCGTTTTTGTTGCTTTATATTGGCTATGCCTCCGCGACTTGTAAATATAGAAGACTTTCTGGAGCAGAGCGACTTTGTCGCCGTGTCTTATTATTGCGCGATCATTCGAGAAACAAAACGGCTATTATTATTTTTGAGATGTATATCTATTTTGAGAGAAATGAGTTATACGGTAAAAGTTTCATTTTTGCGAGTGACTGTTACACGTTTTGATGATACGCGGGGTGTAGATTCTGTGAATATTTTTGAAACCAGAATTCAAACGTTACCTCAATCGGCGAAATTGATAAACCTTTATATAGCCCAGCAAATGAGGAAATAAATGGGGAATATTTTTTAAAGTCCAATATCAATAAGAGAGTATCCCCTTTTCTCCCCATAAAAGTTATATAAAAGCATACAGAGTAAAAAATTACAACGCTGCTGTAATATCACGGGTAATAAAAACCGAGGCATCAAAACGCTCCCTGCCTCTATATATACACACCGCGAGCGCGCTCGATAATTTTTATTGATTTCCCGTGAAATTGCGAAAAAAAGGTGAGCGACTATATAATACTTTCGTTATCAAGTTTTCACCGATCGCAATATATTCTACATTTACACACATTTACATTCGCGCTACACTTTTTTCTCCCGCAGCGCTGCTGCATTCTCTCTTTCTCTCTCCCTCCTTCTCTTCTGATGCACTCAAATTTTAATTTAATATGACACGGACGTTGATTCAATTATCGAATCGATTGCACCAGTGTTTCGACGTGTTTCATCAACAAGGAAATAAAAGCCAATCTCTCTTAATGAAGATACGTTATCGGTCACCGCGCGCGACTGCCGCCTCTCACGACCGACTTGTCGTCCACTCCCCGAAACGTCCGAGAGGAGCCGACCGGAATATCAATTCAATCTGCTCATGCAGTATTTAAAAGTGTATCTCTCGGTCTCCCTCTTTCTCTCTTGTCTCGCGTCAACATAATCCGGCATTATTGCCGATAAAGAATTGTATTTTCATTTCAGGCGCACAGACGCGCAAGGCTCGTCCTCGATCCCTCTCTGTTCCTCTTTATTTTGCGCGAGTTTCGGCTGCCGCGACGACGGGGAATATTTTATTAGGCGTCTGAATATTTAACGGGTGCGCGCGGGGGCTCGGGAATTCGGGCTGCGCGTCCCCAAGGCCTCTACGCGCGGCAATGCGTCTTCGCGAGCACGAGGAGTAGGGCTTTTCGTTACTCTTCACGCCCAGAGAGAGAGGACGATTTATGCGCCGAGACTTTGCTCCTAGCGCGGGAAGTCAGCTTTTTAATAAGAATAGCGTGATGTATTTTTTGTTTTGTCTTGTTAAATACGTTCACGCGGGCACATACTCGATTGTCTTATCTTCATTAAAGTTTCTCTAATTAGGTACGAATTTGAAGTCGAGTCTCTATGTTATTGTTAAGCAACGGAATAGATTTGAATAATTTTTCAATTCGTTGGCGATTGAGATATCGCGTCGTGCCCGATAATGAATTCTTCGATCGTATCTCGCTTCCTTCGAAATTGATTATCTAATTATGAAATATTAAATTAAAACGCGTTTCTTTTGTGAGAAAAAAAAACGTATCAGGTGGAATGCAAGATTATACCACAATGAGATTGAATCTTAATCACGCCAGATAAATATATAATTGACGTGTATACATACTAAATATTTACTTGTTCGTGCCGAATGTCGGAGCATTAGGAGAAGAACAAAATTTATGAAATAAAATCAACCACGTGGGATTTGGTAAAAGTGGCAACGTCGCAGTCGTCCCAACGACAATTCGAAAAAGGTCGGGGCATTCGGTGGCATTGTGAAGTCGAGGGATGCAGAGCGCAAGAGAGAGAGAGAGAAAGAGAGGTGTGTACCTGCTTCGACAGTGGCATCCCTTTCCACGTGAGAGCAGAGCCGATATTCCTGCTCTCTCTCCTCTCGAGTAAAAGGGTCCACTGCCGCTGCTGCAGCTACTCCAGAAAAATCAGTCCGGATCTCGAGTGAGAGAGAGAGAGGACTAAACTCTCTCTTTCTTTCTCTGTTAGGTTGGGCTATACCACCCCATTCCGCCTTGGATTTTCTAATTTCCCTTTGATGTTCTCGCGCGCGGGCCATCTTTCCCGAGCGCGCTGCGTGTGAGGTTCCCGAGGTGAGGCGCGGGTAATGATGATTATCTCGAGACAGCCGAAGTCGATTATCTTGATTTAGGGGGGTCACGGCCGCTAAAGGCCTCCATAAATTTTTGTTATAATTAGGCCACCGAGCGATCTCCTGAGATACAAACCGATTTTTCCGGGGAATGCGCCTTCTTTTTCCCATAATTTTCCCGCCTTTTATTATACAATGCGAGTTGTAATTTGGGAATCAGGAGGATATGATTCGATTCGATGTTACGTGGAAAGACAAGGTGTCGTATGAGAGCGTTAAATTAAAATTCTAATTAGATTTATTACTTTTAATTATAGAATTTCTTTTAGCGTAGAAAGTTAAATTAGACACAGTTTTGTGCGAAACAGATTCAGAATAAAATCAAAGTTCCAAAAAATTCCTGCACTCCCAACCATGTATAGAACAGTCGAGTCCCCAGCATCTGCCATTCCAAAGCAAATATTTTCCCCATAATCTCCTTTACCTGCCAACGAGCGAAGCAACACAGAGGTTTTTTTCTTCCACAAAGGCGCGAGATCCATCGGCATCATCGCCGCGGATGGAAGTTCATAAACGTCATTTCTGTGAAAACAAATCTGTTAGCGCGCGGGCGTGTGTTTCTCGCCGGCCGAGCGCACGGCCATAAAACAGGCCTTGTAAAAGAACAATCGGCCGATAACGGGCGGAGAGCCGAAGGAGAGACAGACGAAAGAGAGAGAGACTGGCCAAACTTCTTCCCTGCGCGCCGCAGCGGGATAAACATCGGTGAGGAGCCGAGATAGAGAAATTCCCTCTCTCTCTCACTCCCTCTCGCTATCTCCGCGCATAACCCACGTGTACACGTATGTGCATATACACGCATACTGTATATATCCTGGCGCATGGGAATCTCAGTGTCTTATCGCGGAGACACGCTACTCCCGTCGCGTGTATTGCCGGCGGCCCTACATCGCCCAACGTGTGTATACGTATGTGTATACGCGAGGCTGCTGAAAACTGCAGGAATGAAATGGTTAATTTAATTTATATATATACAAGCCTATAAATATTCGCTGAAAGTATAATATAGATCCAATAACTTGTTAGAATTTGCATATATATACACGAACTCCATTAAAACGTGCGCGTATTATTACTATTATTATTCTCAGCCGAAGTATTTATCCCGCTTTAATATTCAATGGAGAAACTTTTCAAACCTCTCAATAATCTCATTAGCCCGCACAATGGGCCAGCCGCAAATGAATCCAGCACTATACTGCTACTATGCTACTCTGCTACTACGCGTCGAACAATCGTAACGCGAGGATGGAACGACAATAATAGCCGCGGGCGCAGTAATGGCAACAATATAACGAATGAAATCGAGCGCTGTACGCATGTATATATATGCATGTATAAGGCCCCTAAAGGAACTCGTGCGCATTGAAATCATAACCGCCCCCGCCCGGGAAAGATTGGCATAAGGCAACTCGAACGGACCGCTCCCTCATTGTCGTGCGCGAGCGGCGCGCGCATTATAATACGATTTTCAGCAGTTGCACAGGTAGGGAGCGAGGCCGCGTGCGCGCGCGCGTCTCTGTGTGTGAGTTGGGCCTAGCTCGAAAAAGCGAAACAGAGACAGAGAGAGAGGGAGAGAAAACGTAGCATAAGTATAAAGTGAACCGGTGGCGGAGAGCACAATGCGCCGTATCAAACAAAGCTCTTCTCTTTCTCTCTCTCTCTCTGGCTGCTGCATGAGAGAGCTTCATAGAAGTGTGGGTGGGTGTACGCGAGGTGTAGTATTACTCATTCAAATGATCCTCTCCAGTCCCGTGCCTTTCCCCTCATTTTTCCCTCGCGATCTCTCCCCTTTTCTCTTGCTCTCTCTCGTTCGCGTTCTCTCTGTCTTCGTTGTCGCGCGAGTGGTACCCGGTCCCCTTTCGCTTTCTGCGTATACGCCGCGCGCACTCTTTTCTCCTCCGCACGCTTTTAATCCGTCTCCGGGCATTCAGCTCCTCGCTCTCGCTCTCTCTTTCTCTCTCCCGCTCGCGTACTACTCCAGTTTAAATAAAGAATCGAGCGCTTCGCTTATTCTCTGCGGTTTCCTCCCGCACGAGAGGATGCCCATCCATACACGCGCCTATACAGAATGACAGTACAGTGTTGCCGCTAACTAAATTACTTTTCTACACTACCATTCACCAGGTAGACGCAAGCGAATATTCTCTAACTTCCCAGATTCTAATTATTTTTACTATTTTACTTCTAACTTTGGAATACACCGGGTAAACGAGAATTCTTCTAAGCTTGTTAATAAAAATTTGCCTTCAATGTCTATATCAATGATTCGCGCGCCATTCATCTGCGCCATTGTTATGCGAAAAGAAGAAAAAAAGGCCTTACACGCACCCCGCACGCACGGTGGCATTAAGCGGAAATCGGACGCTGCCATTAAGCTTTATTTTCGTTAATACAATTTCGAGCTAAATGCGCGTGCGATAACAATGGGGCGAGTTCTCTCCCTCTCCCCGATCGTTTTTACCCGCGCGCGCGCTCGAGCGCACAGTGAAAAGCGACACGGCGCGGAAGAGTAAGCTTACCCCGTTTTTGCCTGGATTTCGTTTTGAAACCTCGTGCGAGAAAGACAGAGCGCGACGCTATTGTTATACTAGGGGAATTTTTTTTTTCAACCCCCGCGCTCACCCACTCGATCGCGCGCGCGTTCGTTTATGCGAGTCATGTATCGAGGACGGGCTGTTTTTTTTTCACCGTGTCCGTGTACGCGTGTGTTGGCCTTGCTCTCGCAGTCTAGAGGTTAAACAATTTCGTGGATGGGTTTTTATGGAAATATAATACGCGTCGATGGCTCGGCGCTCTCCGCACGTCGTTATTACGTGAAAAATGTTATATATTTTACGTGGAAAGCTTCGATAAATATGTAAAAATACTCGCGCGTTATACGTTAAATAGATGGGCTGTCGTGGACGTGTTATCATATTCTTTATAAACATTGAAAAATATTATTCAATATGTGCGTTTATATAGAAAAACGTTTATTTGGGTCACGTGAAATTTATAGCGTGTTTGCGCCCCAGCGCCACGTTTTTCGAGCCAGTGTTTACTTTCGTCGACAAAAACAATCGAAAATAACAAAAGTCACTATGGACGGGCGAGAAGTCAAACAAGCGGATCTAAATCCGATTAGGCGAATTCGTCACGGCTATTCCTAAGCAATTAAATCTTCTCAACCATTTTTTTTCCTCCATAAATCAAGACGGATCTCCGCGTCCGCACATACACGCACACACATATATATATACAGAGGCTCGCACCCCGGACGTCCTGTTTGTATTCTACGCGGCCCTTTCAATCGCGACGTCACAACACCGCTTTTTCCAGCTCCGAAAAATCTCTCTCCTCCCCTATATATATATAGCGTCGAGTGAGAGAGACCTACTGCACCAACTTTTGACCGACGCCAGCGCTGGCCTAACCTACAATCCCCGCGTCGACACTGTCCCTCCTCCTCCACTAAAGCGATTTTCGAAAACGGTAATGCCTCTGTGAATGGGACCTCTATACGGTCCAAGCCGGCTCTCGAAGTCGCATGGCTTTCTCGCGCGCATTGTAGCTGCAGCTCTCTCTCTCTTGCGCGCGGGAAACCGGAGAGAGAATTCTCGGAAGGATTTTCCGGCGCAGAGGCCCCTGCTGCGCTGGCCCATTGTCCTAATCCGCAGCGGGCCACGCATCCATCCCCACCCCTCCTACTGTCGACTTTTTCCCGAGGCTCCGAGAGTTAAACGCCGCCTCGGTATACCGGGAAGGACGAATTTTCTTGGCGGGAAAAGAGAGTAAGAGGAAGAGAGGGAGAGAGAGAGAGAGAGATTTTGGAGCCGATGTAGAATACCGGTCGTCGCGCGTCTGATACACCCCTGGCGCTGTTTGATTTTTAAAGAACCACTTTGGGAGGTCTGGGCAAAAGAGAGAGGGGGTGTGTGAAAGAGAGAGATAGGAGCTTTTTATGCGGATAGCTCGCGTAATTGGATTATGCGGCTCTTGCGGGCCGCGTTTATTTCGATGCCGCGTGGTATAGCGCAGGCGTATACGCGATGCGGTTAGGGACGTGCATGAATATGGAGATTTCCATTTACACGAGATTTGAATTTGATGGAGGGGTAGAAAGAGAGAGAGAGAGAGAGAGAGAGAGAGAGAGACGCTGCGCGTCGGGGTACTTTTTGTAACGGAGTTAACACGTGGTTATATGGCTTTATTTGCATGAAACATTGAGCTGCTCTTAACGATTTCATCGATTCTATCTTACGCTGTATACATACTCGAATTTTACCTACCTCAGAAAAATTCAATATCAAACGTGGATTAATATTTTCACGAGTCTCATCCACGCATGATGAAAACATTATTATAGCGTCGTCTGATCCTCAAGGAAGCATTACCTCTAGCGCATCGAAATCTAATTTCCGCCAGCCGAACGAATTGGGGGAAACAATTAAAAGCAGAGGTTCAATATAACGCCGCGCGCGATCCATCAATCTTCCCGCACAGCCTTTCAAATACTCGTATATGTATACGAGTGCGTAGTACACATCCATCTCGCAATGGAAAATGACGAGCGAGCGAGCGAGCCACTTTTCACATGCCTTGGCGGCGGCTCCCCTATATATCGGCCGGGAAAGCGTGTGAAAGCGGCCGGCGCCGTTCGCACTCCATTCCGTATAATTTCTATTATTGGCCCTAGGCGCGGGCGGGTAGGCGTTCGTACCGAGAAACTACTATGCACAATGCGTGTATGTACCTACGTATACGAACGTACAGGGCTGGATTAAGCCGGGGGGGTAGTCGTGTGCGTATGTGTGCGCTTTCCATTGTCGAGGCAGAAATTACGGAAACGCAAATTGGCCGGTGTGAGCGTGACGGGTCCAGACATTCGCCACGTGCTCTGCCGCCGACGTCATCGTCTCTCTCTCTCTCTCTCACTCTCGTCGGCTCTGCGGTTGTGTAATCAGTATTACCAGTATTTAGAGGGTTGAAAGAGCTAGCCGGCGAGAGAGAGAGAGACGAAAAAGGGGTGTGTGTGCGATTACGCGCGCGTGCGATGGGGGCTGCTGAGCTGCAGCTATTGAAAGATCTGTCTTTGGCCGCGTATTATACGTTCGCGCGTGCACGCAGTGTGTGTGTGTGTGTGTGTATAGGATTGCTCCGGGCGATAGTCGTCGATTATTTGTTGTTTTTTTCCCGCTCGGTAAATTTGATTTCTTTATTTTTATTCAAACGCGCGCGCGCGCCTCTGGCCGGATTTGATATAGGCGAGAGCGTATGTTCTGGTTTGGGGGTTAGGTCGTGTGCGGGGGGCTTTGTTTGATTGCGCATGAGAGCTCGGCCAATGGTTTTTAATAGGCTTTCGGGGGCTCTTTATTTCGCTGCAGCGTTTTGATTTCGCACGGGGATCGTGTGGCGATATCGCGCGATGTTTTGTGGTAGTTCGATTAGCATATTATATATCTGTGGATGGCACTTTTTTTTATCGTTGGATTAAATCGCATTTTCCATAGCTATTTTATATTTTGAAATTTCTACACGCATCAACGCAAATGAAATTTATATCGAGAATCCTTTTCACAGACCAGCACGGATTTTATCGTGTTGAAAACGAACATAATAAACGAGCGACCGAAAATGAGCTCAGGGCGCGCATCATCATCATCGTTTATATTGCACTCTTCCCGGCACTTTTCCCCGAGTTCCGGGCCTGTCTAAACAATATTTACAAAAGTCACCACCAGATGACGAGGCAGCTCGGCCACTCTCACATACATACACACACATGCGCGTAGGGCGGTTTTCTCTCTTTCCATTGTGCCCGTAGCGATCTCCCCCTCTAGCACACTTTGCGACCCCACAATCCGGGCTAGAGAGAGAAAGAGAGGGAAGATGCAGCGGTAGCTCCCCATACACGGGAGCGAGAGACCCTCCTGTTTGCCGAGCCACCGGTAATGGCTGTCGTAGATCGCATTAGCCGAAACACGCTATGAATTTGAAAACAGCGCCAGGATCGAAAAGTACTATTATACTGCTATACTGCTACTACTCTACACCAGACGACAAATTCATTTCGCGTGGCTCCTTTTGAATTATTATCGCTCGCGTCTCTCCGAAGGTTAAAATTTATGCGCTCGCCTTACAGAAAAAAAAGAAGAGAACGACGCTGCATATCCATTCTTTTTTCAGCTTTCAAAACACGCGCGCGCCCCCCGCAATACGTAAACAAACGCTCGTCGCATTAATTCATCATCCCGTGGACGCGTTTTGCGCAAGCACACACACACACACACGTATGATGTGATTTACCGCTTTGGCCGCTCATCCGGACTCTCAATATCGCGCGGGATTTTTCGCGCATTCAAATCGCGCGGATCTCCTCGGTCGTTTTCTTCTTTATTTTTCCCCATATCGCTTACGAGAATAATTATTATACGAGCTGGAAAAAAAAATGATCGTACACGCGGATGTGCGCGTTAGCGAGATAAGAGGTGTACGTATACGTATGACGAAGAAGAAGAAGAAGCGGGGGGAGAGATCGCGAATCTATAGCGTCGATCGTTATCCTCGTCGACGACGGGCGCGTACACGCGACCGTACGCTTGTGTTTTCAAATAATTCCTCGTTGCGATCGATAAGAACACGTGGCGCGCGGGCTCTTTCTCTCTCTCTCTTGCCAACTTTATCGGCATGTGTGTATATAGACACGCTCTCGGGGACTTGTATCAAAATAGAAAGTCCCCCCGATAAAACTTAATCGATCCGTTGCGCGCCTGATATCCTCGATTAGCTTCGCGCGCGGCTGTACAAACGGCCGCCGCTGCCTCGAAGAGAAAAAGAAAGCTCCGAGCTTTCCCATTCCGATCGACACTATACACCGCCGTACGTCGCACTCTTTAATCACGCCGTGTTTTCTTTTAATAATTAAAAAGAAAGAGAAGGAATCGGCGTCCTATCAACGCCCGTAAACGTCGTCGATAAACGCGCGAGTAATGAGTTAATGGCCGAGGCCTAGGCGCGCTCGCAGTCGTTATCAAACGTTACGAAAGAACCGTCGCTCCGCGAGCCAACGGGCCAGAGCGACGGGAACGAGCGATAAACGGAGAGCTGGCTGGCAGGCCTCTGTCTGCTCATTAATGGCTAATGACTACTTTTCATTCGCAAATTACCGCTCGCAATGTTTTCCCATAATACGATTGTGCGCGAGCGCGCGGGCGCATATAGCAGTGCTCGCCGCCGCTGCCGCACCGCATCGTGACTTTCGATCTTGAGTACGTTATAATAGCAATCTGCATGCACTGACATTCGCATTATGTTCGATCGCCGAGTGTACTACTACTGTGTGTGCGCGAAGGACCG
>JAPYZP010004932.1:0-10075 GCA_030522985.1 Torymus sinensis
CTTCTTTATTTATATTAGTAAAATGTAATTTTCGATTGGTCGGTGTTGCGAGTTATCCACGGTGGGTAAATCTTTTATCGAACTGCCTGCACATTGTTGTGCGCTTTTCGTGGAGGTGGCAGCACTTGCTTGCCGTAGTAGGCGGCGCGCGCAATTCAAACTGTGCTCCAAACAGCTGATTCTTCAGAAATATTTGTTTAAGCATAACTCATTGATGCTTAACTTGTCAAATGATGAGTAAAATATGTGACCAAAGTTGTAAACCACATATATTTTTACACCAGCGAGCAAAATGCTAAAAAATTTATCATGGATATTATTTATTAGCAATAAACCGTTGATCCACCGTACAATATATATTTATATTTCTTTTGCCCTCCTTTTGCCCTCGGTGTACCCGTTAACTAATTAGTTTTAAGACCGACTCACGCCCACCTGAACCACTATATATTACACCTAACTGCACCGCAACCGGCAGTCGCGTGATGAATCATAATATTTGTTGAATCCGCGTGAATAAACGCTCGCGAGCGCCTGAAAAACAGACCTTGATGGGTTTATGATGCGTGAAATTAATACACACATACACACATCACGGATTCACGGCGTGTACAAAAGTTCGCGAAAGCGTTTTTCATATACGCAGACAGGCAACACAATCGCTCATTGTCTGAGTGATGAATCTTAACTTATAAACCCTTTATATATGCATATATTCATCGCTGAGAAAGTTATCTAATATATTATTCACGTGACGTCCGATTACGCGAACGCATCTGGATTACGATTCTTTTGTTTACGACAGCACAATTATCGATGTCATCGCGAAGATAGCGACGCCCGATGACAATCGTACGAGACAGCGTGTCATCCTGTAATCGCCGCGCGCCGCCCACGCGAATCCGATATCGGTATCTGCTTTATTCTCTACGTCGAGTGTCAAGTCTACCGGGTTATAACGATGAACAAGCAGTTTGAGTTTGTTTAATTACGATAGTATAGTTTATTCAAAGGTATAACAATATGACTGTATACACGAGGTGCAGTTAGTTGGCAAATACATATATATGCATCTTATAAGTGCTCGGTTGAGACAAAAGGACGGTTTCATGCCGCTTGAGCATCTGTGTCATTGCCTGCTTAATTTCCCAATTAGCGGTTGTCATCGATCAATAATTCGATATCCTCACTCGCAACGCATACCGATAATCATCAAGAATATATCCCAACTAATAACAAAAAACTCGATCGATCAATATTAAGCTTATAGGCATGCACTTCCAAAACTTCAATTGAAAAACAAAAAAAAAAAAAAACAAAGCAATGCATCAGAGACAGCAAAATGAATAAAAAAAAAAAATCGCCCACCGCGAGGTCGTCGCGGGCAATTAGCGGCGTCTCTCAACTTGGCGGTCAGCGACGGCCGCAAGGACTTGTAAGAGACGCTCCCATATATGCGACGCCCGTACGTATGGTATTAGACTGTATTTCGCTCTTGGCGATATGTGTGATTTGCATAAGCGCTACTGTCATTATACGCGGCAATTCTGTTGAATTATCCACACGAACGAGTGTCAAAAAGTTTCTTTTTTTTCTCTCCTACATCTTGGAGTTTAAGAGAGAGAGAGAAATTTTTCTCCCATTATAAGAATGATCGAGGCTCGTTGCGATCGCGAGGCGTTCATCACACGACGGGCGCGTGCAAATGTGCCTGCACTACCTTCGGTTAGCGTCGTGCATAATGCATGCGGGGATTACATAGCGGGCGCTCCTTAATAAGGATACAACTATTTATATATCGAGCTTGATGTATCGGCGAGTGCAGCTGGTCGGATGAATAGTATTGCTGACGCCTATATATCTGCAGGGTCATTCGGCTAAAATGACAAGTGAATTATTATAAAGCTTGAAGATCGTGCATTTTATAAACGAGATGTAGAATTGGCTAAAGGAAAAAAGCACAGACATTCAATATCCGATCTCTCTCTCTCTCCTCTCGATTTTCGGGCGGCCGCCGTTCTCCTCCGTCGCGTACTGCGCAGGCGCCGTGGATCTCGGTCGCGCGCTCTCCGCGCGGTCACTTTTAAAGCCGCCGCGCTGCCGCGGCAACAGTCGATCGGCGGACGACGTCTCGCTCGTGCGCGCGGCTCTCTTTCTCTCTTATACTTACACTCTCAACAGTTCTCTGTGCGCGCGTATGTGCAAGTGTACATACTTGTAATACATGTGTGTGGCCTCGCGCGGTTTTGTCCACCTGACGCGAGAGTGATAAGTATCGCGAGGAAAGTGAACAGGCAAAAGGAGATCGGCTGCTGCTGCTGCTGCTGCTGCGGGAGAGCGAAAGTGAAGGAGATTCACTTGTGACACGGGAGAGGAGGAGGAGGAGTGATCTCTCGTAGGTATGTGTGCGTGTACGCAAGAGCGTTGAGAAACTCGTTTTTTCGAACGCCCCGGGTGTATATAAAGTATACATGAGTTTTTAAGTTTAAGGTTGGCGGAGGTACGAGTCAGTGTACGTGTGTTGTATGGGTATAGAGTCTTTTGGTATATATTATATACTTGCTCGCGCGAGCGGCCGAACGTAAACATTGAACAGTCGCGGCGGCGGCCTAATATATATATAGATACATGGCAATGAGACTCGTTTTTTTTTATATATTTTGGCTCTTTCGAAAAATGCTTTTTATTTTGCTTCTTCGAACTTCCGCGCGGACGCTGATATAATTTTTTCTTGTTTTAGAAGGTTTTGTCGTGGGCAGAAACCCTGAGAAATCAAAGAATTTTCTCATAATCTGCACATTTGTTATCATCGTGGCTTCTAAAAATACGTCTCTTCCAAAGTCACTCGAAACTGAAAAAGAAAAACTCTTCTCCCCTCCCCTCCGGCCAAACGAAGAATATATACCTCGTGCGTTGCGTATTGAGTTTTATACGGTGTCCCTCCGGAAAATCGGCTGGGCGGCGGCCGCGTCCATCGAGGCCAGGGGTCACTGACTCACGGAATATTCGACGCGACTACGTCGGCGCAACGTCGAAATCCTGCCGTGCAGGTGTGATGAAGTTATAGTGTGTGTACAGTTGGAGGGCGGCCGGGTAGGTAAAGTGTTTTTAGGGACGGGCGTGGGAATGCGATAAGAGAGGATAGTTATAGTTGTGGATTGGAAATATACGCGTGATTTTATGTAATTGTCGTTATTATAGTGATGAACTAATGTTAATTTAATAAATGCATTCTCTGAATGATTATAACGTGTTTACAAAAAGAGTATGAGATATGCGCGGAACGTTTTGAAATAAAATATACTGCAATGTGTGAAACGTGACAAAAAGAGAATTCTTATTTTTTTTTTTCAAACGATTGGCAAGAAAATTGTTGACATGACTTATTAGTCATACTTTTGTACGAATGTTAAATGAAATTCTGCGTTTCCAACATTTCGAGCCAAAATTTACGGCAAACGTCGCGGAGAGATAAGATTAAAAGAAAAAAACAACACTCATTTGTTCTATTTTCATATTCTTTTCTGTCACGTAAAATTGCCACCTAACAAAACCGTCGTAAGCTATCCGACGTCCAATTATACCGCCAAAAAGAAGCAAGCCTGACATTATCATTCTTGACGCACAGGACCGCACGCCAACAATTCGCTATCCAAACACCGCGATTCCAACGCATATATGTCCGATTGACGGAAGCTTCTGGGCGCATCGCGGAACCCCGTAACCATAAAGAGTTCATTGTATCCTTTGTACTCGGCCCTCTCGCTCCCTAGTTTTTAGGCGATAACACTCGTAATATTCCATTGCGTAATGGAACAGTTACACCGGCGCGGCGTGACAAAGCGGTCGCGCGCGAAGGCGTGAGCGAAAAAAATATGCGCGCAGTTATATGCGATTTCGAAACGCGTCGCTCCGGTCAATGAGCCGCGACAAGCCGCCGCCGCAGCTGTTTTTGTCGCTTTTTATTCACAGAGTTCGCGTCTGTGGGAATTGCTGTGAGATATACGCGATCTAACTGTTTGATTGGTAATGGGCTGTGGTAACTAAAAGTGCCGTTTGGCCCGGTGTATATTTTATGCTTTCTTTAGTAGCGAGTATTCTTACTTTACCATTTTTCATTCGTTCTTTGTAATTCGTGTCCACTGTACATACCCTTAAATAAATCGCCCTCCCACTATAATAAAAGCAATCAAAATAATTCTTATTATTATAACAATCTCAAAAATGATATCCCGTCATACTTTTCGAAATCACAGCCACCTCATTTCCACATACAAAGGTAACGAGAGACTGTTGCATGGAAACGAGTATAATACACACGAGTGTCAAATAGCAGCGTCGGCGTCTCGCGCGGAAGCGCTAAAATAAAACTATAGAAAAGCGACGGGTGCCGCCCGCCTGTCATTGCTAATTGGCCGTCGTTGTAGGTGCGAACGACGTCGGGATGATTGGCGAGTGTTTAGCGCTGGCGCTCGATGTTTAGCGAAAAGAAGAAGAAAAAAAAAGCGACGAGCGTGAGTCAGTTGCTTAAAATTCCCTCGCGGTATAGATAGGATGTATTTGCGACTCGCCAATGCGGACGTTTGGTCGTTTCTTTTTTTTCTGCGATTCTTCTGCCCGCGCTGTTTGCGAAGGTTTCTAGTGTATACTCGCGCTGGAACAATAGCGCAAATAGCTCGCGAGTTTCTGCGCGGCTTTGGCTTGACGAGCGAATGAAATCGCGCCGCAGCGACGCGTTAGATTCATAATTGTGTCTCGTCTGAGTCATTGGAAAAACTGTAATCGCAGTTGCGCAACTATTTCGCTCCAGCCCAGCTATAAAAATATTCGAAAATGATCTGATGTATTTTCAAATTACAATTAAACCCGCGTGTATATAGATATATTTTCGTATATTATAAAGATTAATCAATGCGCTGAACGATTCAATCCGCCGATAATAAAAACGCATTATATATATATTCCCGTACAATGCAATATTCGCACGATTTGTGCATTCTATTTCCACTCGTCAAGGTGAGCTCTCGCCGCCTTGAACGAGGAAATAATTGACAATTCCTATACATAAACTTCTCCCCTAATTTATACACCCGCTCTAACGATAGTCGCAGATTCAACGACGATGCTGCTGCCGCTGCTGCTGCTCGTCGGGCTGACGGGGATCGCCGCCCGGGAGACCGACTACTGCTACGCCTTCGAGCAGGATCCCTACCTGCTCATGGCCACCAAGACGGCGTATCAGTTCGTGCGCGGCAGGTCGCAGCTGCCCCCTGTGCCGAGTGAGTACACTTAACCGATTTCTTTTTCATTGGATTTTCAGATTTATGGGCTGATAAGGTACACGTACCGCGATTGCGGCTATCGGAGGGCAATGGTTTGAGAATAAATTTTTCTTCGTTTTAAATGTATATGTACACAAATGTCTATTAAATCGTATAATTGATAGTATTATGAAATCATTGTTTTAATCGACCTTCTATTCTCTCGATGTACACTAAACGAAACGGAAATAAAAATGATAATTTTAACGATGAATCAACAAGTGAATTGCAATGAGCACATACTCAAGAGTGTCTATATATAGGAAGATAGAAGAGAGAAAGAGAGAGAAATAGTAACGATTACTTCGCGAACGAGCAAAAAAGAAGACAATTATAAAATCGTCTCGAGGAAGTATAGTATCGTGAAATCACTCTATAATCGCACGGACGATTTATCCAGCCGTCGTCACCGCCGCGATGTGCCCATCGCACACTTGAAATTTCCGTGATTTAACGTTTAATTATATGTCATAATGAGCTCACACGCGAGCGAGCTAAATCCTCATCTTTTCCCGGCTCGCATACTTATACCCCCAAGGTTTCCACATCAATTGTCGCTTACGTAACCGCCGCGCGTATATTAAACATCTTCTCGCACTCGTGTGTCACCTCAAAAATCTACTCGCCGCTCTCGTCTTTCTTTCGTAAAGGTGTATTACTTAAATTTTCGTGAGTGCGGTGAGAAAACTTATATATTCTTTGTTCTCTTGAAGCAATTCGCTTAATGTAGAGCTAAGCATTATTGTAAAGGATTTTCATGGCTCAATTATGAAATTCATCAGACTATATTACATATCGCTTCATTTGACTGGCAATAGAAAGAAAAAAGAAAATTCTCGAGGCCGCGCGCGCGGAAGCTGCACTTAACGGGGAGACGCAGACACGCGTCGCCGGTCTTGGGCAGTAAATGACAAGTAGGTTAATACTCGCGAGGCACGGGTTAATTCGCGATTATTACATTGTTTCGCTAACAACCGGCGCGCGGCATTGATGAATCTTCACCTAATCGCCTTGTGCCCATATCTACATATTCCGAGAGCGTTAAAATATATAATATGTATATAGAAAAGAATAGAATATCACCGACGTTTGTACATTTTACAGATTGCACACCGGTGCAGATATGGATGCTGGCGAGGCACGGCGCCCGCTACCCGAACAAAAAGAGCATAGTCCAGCTCTCGACGCTGCCCAATCTGCGCAACCAGATCCTCTACAACCACGAGAACCGAGGAAGTAAGTACCATTCGGGTCGATCCATTATACTGTGCCAACAAAGAACAAAATCTGGGGCGAAAAACCGAGGCGTATATAGGTACTACGCACGTACTGCAATTACGTAAGCCCATTAACGGTCCGGCGTTTATTACGAAAACTCGCGACGTCGCTGACCTACTCGGCATCAGCCTCGCGCGTATGGCGAATATCAATGCGGTGTGTAGGTACTTACCTACTGCGTGTACGCGCGGACGCTCGTAAACCTGCCGACTTACTTCGACGACGAGAAAGAGAGAGAGAGAGAGAAGAAAAAGAGGAGGAACGTGCGCGCGCAAGCTGCGGGCGGCTTTTCGTTACCGAGGGACACGTCACGAACTATGTGTATTTGTTGAAGAATTAGCGAAGGCTCGGAGAGCGGGGAAAATGTTTAGGCGAGAAAGAGAGAAAAAAAGGTTTTGAGGACTCGAGTTTGCAAATTCATTACTATACCCCACTTTTTGTTAATTTCGTTTAACCATTAGGAAAGTTATATTCCGTCTGAAGAATTTATGAGACAAGGAATTGTAGAAAAAAAAAATGACTTTGTAAAATGACGCCCGGTAAACTATTCAACTATCTTAATGATACTTTCATCACTTTGCATATACAGTATTAACTTACAATTATTATTTACATATAAAATAATGCATACTAAAATAATACTCTTTCGCAACAGACGGCCGCATGTGCAACGCCGACCTCGAGTACCTGAAGAGCTCGCAGGCGAACCCGAACCTCACCGAGGCGATGGCGAGCACGCTGACGGCCCAGGGCGAGCAGGACACGCGGCTGTTCGCCAAGCGGCTCCAGAGCGCCTTCCCCGAGCTCCTGCGGCCTAATCCTCAGACCCTCAGCGCTCAGGATTACAAGGTATACATATAAATACAATCGGTAGCTTTAAGGTACAAGAATAACGTCAAAATAATTGTGTCTGTCTGTGTGTGTAGTTCCGGTCGACGAAGAAGGAGCGCACCGAGGCGACGATGGCCGAGTTCATGGACGGGCTGTTCGGCAGCAGGCACGCGCTGCCCGCCGAGGTGCCGCCTATCGACAACGACACGCTGCTCTACGTAAGTCCTTTTCTTATCATCGCTAGTAGCTATTACACGTTACCAAAGTGCTTTCGTTGTTTAGTTATACAAGAACTGCCCGATGTGGAACAAGACGTCGACGGTCCCGTACGGCACGCCGGAAGCGCAGCGGTTCATCAGCGGGCCCGAGTACCAGAACCTCCTGCAGAACGTCAGCAGGCGGTTGGGCTTCGCGTACAAGATCAACAACGGTAGGTGTATACGTACTCGCGAAAGTATAGCACGACGAATCATGATATTTCACGTGTGTAATTCGTAGACTCCGTCCAGCTGATGTACGATATGTGCCGGTACGAGAAGGCCTGGCAGGTCGATCGGCTCTCCGCCTGGTGCTCGGTCTTCAGCAAGGAAGAGATGAAGGTCCTGGAGTATCTTGAGGATCTGGAATATTATTATAACGAGGGGCCCGGACGCGAGCTCAGCGCTAAGCTGGCCTGCCCCCTGCTCCAGGATATGTTCAATCATTTCAAGTGAGTGGGTTATTAGAGAATTTAGGAATGATGAGTGTATTTTTCTTCCAATTAAGAATTTCATTAGTAATGGCATAATAATTGCATCTTTCTTAAAAGTTAATAAATATTATATTTTTTGTAGCTTTGTTTGTTATTAACGATTGATCAAACATTTTTCTTAAAATTATATTAAGCTATCTAAGCTAGAAAAATTATGGTTTAATATTTGACATAATAAAGAGCTAGCATTATATAAAAATGATATTTTCGTGAATTTCGCTGTAAATGAAAAAAAATCCATTCGATCTCATTCCCGCAGGAACCTGGAGCGCGGCAATTTCGGCAACGAGCCGAAAGGCATCTTCTACTTCAGCCACTCGACGACACTATTGACCTTCCTCAGCGCCCTGGGGATCGGCAAGGATAACGTACCCCCGAGGGCGGATAATTTCCAGTCGCAGAGCCGACGCACCTTCCGCACTTCCATACTGGGGCCGTTCAGCGGTAACCTCATAGCCGTCTTCTACAGGTGTGTATAAATCAAAGGAAAATTATTGCAGCAGAAGAATATAATTCTTAAAAGTTGAGACTGATAAAGTTGTATAGAGAAAATCTTTTGCATCTCAGGAAAATTAAAAACAGAGATAATTTTGACGCTTCGAATTTACAGGTGCAGCACCGCGCGCTCCCCTAACAAAGTGATGTTCTACACCGACGAGATGCCCGTGCTGATGGACGGCTGCAGCGTCGGCTTGTGCGACTGGGATTACCTGAAGGAGCGTTTCGGCCGGCAGCTGGACGGCTGCACCGACCTCAACTTCTGCCACGACCCGAACTCCGCGACTGGATTGCAGACAGTCGCCGGCCTCTTAGTCGTCGCCATTGGCCTCGTTCGCGCGATACTGTGATGTGCCTGTATGTGATGCTGATGTGTGTGCTGTAAATACGATGTTGTACGGTTATGATTAGTGTATACTGATGACCTGCGGTGGCGGGTCGATGTATGAATTATATTTTAACAGTTAGACGACGACGACGACGACGACGATGTTTTAATACGAGATATGTAGATTTTAATATGATATGAAACATACACGATGTTCTTGCCGAAGATGATGTTCTTCGGAGTACAGTATTTTTTAAATAATTTATATACAGATATGAAAGCGTTTAATAAAAGTTTATTGCTACCTTTGCGTGTCTTTATTCTCTCGTCCGCTGCAAGAGCGATATAACTAATTGCTAATTCATTTAACATTTTTAATTGACCATTTCCAATTGTTTCAATAGTATACCAAGATAACATTAGCGGTTCGACTAAGCTAATTAGAAAATTCCGCAAGTAAACACTTCTATAGTTGCTTTGCAAAATTAGATTAAGATAAGCGAGTATTTTTAAATTATTCAAACTATCGCATTTACTTATACATATTATCTAAAAGTGCCTGCGGAGAAATTAGATTTTAAAATAAACTAACATATATCGATGTATGCATTTAATAACAACGATTATGAAAACAATAATAGTCTATTTAAGACTCATTTTAATTAATTGCAAAGCTAATTTTCTTTAAAATGTTCTTAAAAACTAGTGTATATCATATACTAGACTCAAAAAGGAATAGTAGAATATTTTGTAATATGGCAAGCGATATACTATTTTCCGTGAAATGGCTATTTGAAGAAAAATTCCCATGTTATGTGTATATCTGTATATAGTTGCATCGTGCAAGTCGTATTTTTTTATTATTTTTACAATAGTATTATATACATAGAGATAAATTAATTCCACCATAAATAATATAGGCTCATAGTATTTTTGCGATATTGTGATTTTTATGAAGTCATTGGCCGGTGAACTACTTAAGGGAGTCATAGACCTAGAGGCCTTTGAGGCCAAAACAACCTGAAAAACTAAAATAAAATATAATTAGTCACATATACTAATAGTATA
>JAPYZP010004933.1:0-14046 GCA_030522985.1 Torymus sinensis
GTATGGGATATCTAATAACATCGGATACCATTATCTCAATATTAAGCTTCTGCTATGAACATGAATGCTCAGCGTAAATGACCTATATCGGTTATAGTTGAAATAAGAGGCTCATTCAGCACTTTGCAAATGTTTCACGGTGACATCAAAATTAAAAAACTAAATTATTTAAGAAAATTTATTTTAGTTAATAAGTGTGCGAGACCCAGTTCTCACGCATCATAATTCAAATCTCTAAAGCAAATTCTGTATTCTAATAAAGCTCGAGGCATCGCCTGTCACCGAGTCGACAATTGGCGGAACCTTGTAACTTCGTGGAAAGTCTAACGAAAGTCTAAATCTATAAATGATTATTATCTTAAACTATTGTTATTTCATTTGAATCCCAAAATAAATCTTAAAACGACTATTACGAAGAATGTTATCTTGGCTTGTTCTCGAACATGTAAAAGGTCCACAACAATCGTAAAATATCCTGTCACCTGGCTGTACTTAAAAATATTACTGCTCCAGTGCGATGTAAATTACAAACTTTGAGAAGAAAATGAGATCAGCCGAAAATCCAATGTGAATTCCACCCGGGTAAACGAAAGATTTTGGTTATAAAATTCTTTTCTACTGAAAATTCTGACTCAAAATTCAACTTTCATTCGCTGACAAAATTTCATTCTTGATCATCGTAACTTTCCCTCTCAGCCCGTTTCTCATCCCTAATTATAAAATGAGATTGTAATATGTAATTCTCACCTCAGCTAGTTGAATGGTAAAAGTTCTGAACGCCTTGTTCTACTCATCGCAATAACGTCAGCCATCCTCGCTGACTCACTCAATCTAGTCCCTGATGAACGCGCCAAAGAACCTATATATGCACACATACACACATATCCGCCCGCGCAGACACATACGCACGTTCTAGTACACCTGGCGGTTTGCAGTAACACTAACTCATCGTTAGCTGCGGTACGCCGTTCTAGTCGTCGTCGTCGTCGTCGCTCGCCGTTAAAGCCTGTCGCTACTGGCTTTCAGCGCGCACGGGCCAGATTGTCCATAAAATAATTAAGAAAACGCCCGGGGCCGAACGCCGCGAATAAAGGCTCATTTAGTGAGTAATACGTGCGCCCCTTTTTACCCGGCGCGCGAATCGTAACCACGCGGACAAAGAGAGAGCCCGAGGGAGGCTCGCTTAATGTCTTTTTACGATACGGCCACAAAGGCTGCGCGCGCAGGGGGAGCATTGAGTGTGTGACCGCTGCTACCGCGAGCCCACGCTGGAACTGTACCCTGGTTGGAAAAAGCTCCGGGGGCAGGCTGGTTGGAAAACTCTTTTAGTTGCGTTATTTATGGGGGGCGATAGCAGGGGAGGGATGAAACGCTGGCGTGGAGAGAAAAGTGTAATAATCGTGTAATGTCGTTAATAAACTCGTAGGTTGGGAACGTAAAGACTTGATGTACTGCATTGCGAAATTTATATTTTCTTTTATTAACAAACAACTTTATAATTACTTGTTATACTTTATAAATGGATCTTGATAGGTTTTGACGAGACACGTATCGTTTGCCTAATATTTCAAATGTGAAAACATTGTAAAGCCTCGATTCTTTAAGTTTACATGAATTTCATTGGTATATGAAAGTCTAATAACTTGAAAGTTCAAATCCAGAGATTTAAATATATGCATTAATGGAAAAAAATTGATTGATTCTGCAATGACGGTAGGATCACTCCTGGTCTTTACTAAAGGCAAGAGATTTCTCATTTCATTCAACATTGTATTAATAAACTCACCAGGAGAGTGTCATAGGGATCCGGAGCATGGATTTTCGTCTCAAACTTTAGTATTGCTTTTGGATGTAGGAAAGCTGCAATATAATCAACCCTAACGCTCCAAAAAAATTTCAAGCTATGGACATTTTTAGCTTTATATTTAAAAAATCCGTCAAAAGGATCTTCTTAAAATGGTATAACGATTTAATCTTGTAAAGTCTTGAATAAACTTCCATTTCCTTTTGTCAGGATTGAAAAATATTGATTCCTTCTAAAAAAATTCGCTGTTTCATTGCATGCATATTTTGGTGCATTTGGTTACTCAATATTAAACTTTCATAACCTTGAAAGGAATCAATCTTTTTTAATTCCGAAAAAGGCAAATGAAAGCTTGTTTTTTTCAATTTTTATTTTCGTCTTTTCAAGATTCAATAAATACCGCTTCAAGAAGACATTTTCCAAGATTTTTTTCAAAATAAAGCTAAAAATGTCTAAACCTTGAGTATTTGGGATCGGTAGGTCTGGTCTGTGGCTTTCTTTATGTTTCTATATAAAAAGAAACATATCTTAATGTGCAAACTAAATCAGTGATCCGAATCCCTGACTCTCTCTTAGTCGATAAACATAGTAGCCTGGCCAATTGAAACATAGTAGTCCGTTTAATGCTACACGTTTCATCAATTAATTATTTGGTATCCCTTCTCACATATCTGACGTGTATCGATTACGGCCGTATATATATGTTCAACCGCTTACTACAGCTTTGAGCTGCTCTATATAGATTGCAATTATTACGCACGATTAATCCACATGCAACTTCTAGCTGAAACGGAACACCCTTCTAATTTATATGAATAATTTAAATACACTTACACAATGTTATTTCTTTATATTCAATCGTATACAAGTCATAGTCCAAAATAATACAGTCTATCATCGTTCGTATATTAGATGTTCACCCAACCCCTGGTAGAAATTTGTTTATTAAGAAATGGTCAGAAAGTCACTAAATAGGTAGACAAAATGTCTCGACTGACTATGTTAATTCCTCTATTATTCGCCTATTTAATAGATTGGAAATAGAATGGCATTACCTCAAAATATTCAATTGAAATTTACTCATAGACTTTACGTTACTTAAAAGCATTCAAATGGAATTGATAGCTTACAAAAATGTAAACAATAAATACAGACTAAAAAAATATTTACACCACTTCTTTCGTAGATGTTTACCGAAATTCATATATTGGCATTAGATTCTGTCTGTCTCACTCCTCGTCATAAGAACAAGCCTTCTACAAGCTATTTTCTAACGAAAAACCTCTTTTTATCTGTAATTTTAATATCTTTGAAACAGATAAGAACAAGCTTGTGTAAATCTTAAAAAAAACTCCTATTTTCAGTCTATTAAATGGTCGAATAATGTCGGAAAAATCGTTTCATCAGTAGATAGAAATATCCTAGAAAAGTTGCTAGTTTTTGGCTAAGCCCAAACTAAAAGCTATTTATAAGGCAAATAATGAAGTCGATTTCCAGCAGGGACGTCGAGACGTAAATCGCCCTCCTCTTTCGAACGCTAGGCTTGGTATATTATTCGTCTTCTGAACCGTCACGGCTCTCCGCCTATATGTATGTATTCATTGTCACGTATATATAGCACCGTACGCTCGATAACGACAACTAGCACGACAACGAATTATCACACGATGTCCGACGGGTGGCGAGTGGCTCGGAGAGATCGCTACGAACATAAATGATAAAGAGGGAAAAAAGGATAAAAAAAAGATATCGCGAGTGTGCGCGCTGGAGACAGGGGTCGGAAGGAATAAATTGAGGCACACAGCCACGCGGCGGGCGACCTTTTACTGCCCGGTTGATCGTCGTCGGACAACATTTTTACGAGCGGCGCTGGGATATGGACACCTGGATTTCTATTTTGACAACGACAAGAGGAACGCCCGAGAGCATTCCCAGGCGGCCCTTTTGTCGCGCGTGACTTTACATGCACACTGACCCATTTCCCGCGGCGATTCTGTAGTTTGCGCCCGTATACCTCGATCTCCCGTCCACTCTCCGTGTTCGCTGTTTTATATCGATAGGAGGTGAGATAGTTGGGCGGGACAATGGCGGTTGGAATCCGAGATAAAAGGATAAGTGTACGTATGCATCAAAGTGCTCTCGACGCGCGGGATTTGAAGTAACAGCTTTGAATTTTAATCATTATTGCTAATAAATTATGTACTTTTAGTTTAGTGCCTGCGGATAATATGGGCAAGGAGGTTAACAGTATTATTATTTGCGGATATTCGATCCGATTTAATTTTAGTTTCATATATATATATGATTCTTGGTGTGATGGATTTGGATTATTTACTCCACTTACCATGACTATTGTTTCGTAGATCATCTCTTTCTTAGCAAGAGTAATTCCAATAGAATCGACGCTCCTCTACTTCCGCGCAATTCTCAGTGAGCTGTTTTTATATATAGCTATTCTATATCTTCTCTCCCTTCCGTCCACGTCCGAGTATGATATAAATAGACCTTAGGTACCGATAAAACGTGGCGAGCATCGGCGCATAGCAGTTTTCTCTAAACCCTTTTTACGAGTATTTGATCGAAGCAAAGATCATATCGGACAAAGAATCAAGGTGACTGGTCATAGGGAAGGGGCACTATAAAATTGAAGTCAACAAGCAAGCGAAGTTTTTGAGGTCGACATACGGTGTTCTAGATCGTGCTCAATATCAAATTTCATCAAACAGAATTTCAATAAGAGTGTAATATAAAGATATACCCATAATAAATCATCAAAAACGAATGACATAATGCACATTAAAAAAGTTTTGATGAAAGACGATGTTTTGGACATTAGTTAAACTGATATATTCGAAGATATGCTCTTCGCAATTTGAAAATTTTAAATCAAGTACAATATGCAACATCACATGTTGGATTGCCAAAAATCGTTAATTGGCTTGAATTTTATAATGCATCGTCAAAACATTGGACAAAACATTGGACCCCCCCCCCAAAACTACGTGTGCTTTTGAACAGAAATTTTATCAACCATATTATACAGTAATAACCAACCCTGAGCTGTGATGATAATGTCTTTTCATATTCTCTCTATATTTGGTTATGCCAAGTGCCCCTGAAACGAATATTTACTCGTAATATTTACTCTTAATCCAGTTATATGTCGATTATTACAGAACTACCGAAATTATAAACTGTGTAAAATGAAGTTTACACAAAATGTCAGTTTTTCTTTTTGGGTTTTCGTTACAAAACCCAACAATTAACTAACTCAATCGCGTTGCCAACGGATTTATTTGTGTTTGGACTTTAAAACTCAATAAATTTCTATTCCAGTCAAATAATCTAAATCCTATTTTATTTAATTTTGTATACATTGCGTGGAAAAAAGTTTATACTATTTCTATCTGGAATAGTAATAACAGTTATAACTGCGATTATTTGATTTGAAGTGTAATAATGTTTTATTTGCCTTTTGTTGAGTTGTCACTAATCGGAGTTTATTTACGTAGATATTGTCTTTATGAATTGTATTTATATGTAGTATTAATTATATAACATCAACCGTATCTACATCACTATTTTAGATTCAAATTTGTTGTCATATTTAAAAATATTTGAAATATCCATTTTTCTTACTGACTAACTCCAGTCTTTGTTGGAGATGAAAGTCCTGCAAAGGAAAGGAGTAAAAGCGGGACAGGTTTTGAAATACAAATTTTTCGTTCCCAACTCTATGTGTGACTCTAAATGTTCGAAATAATTACCCAACACATGTATTTTTGATATAGAACGCGACTATTATTTTCGCTCAAACATACACGAATATACTCTAGGAGCAATTTCGCGAATAATACAGTAAAACTCGATGTGAAATTTTCCGCCAGCTGCAACGCCAAAGTTCGTTTATGGAATTCTGTCGTGCACCACTCGAGCCGAACTTCGAATATCCACTCAAGTTAATTGTACACACCAACGACGTACACACACAGCAGCAGCCGACGAGCGTTCGCACTCTGAAAGGTAGTAGAAGAAACAATACGTCTGCTACAGGTTTCGCAACTTTCCGCGGATTGTGTAAGAGAGAGTGTGGGGGAGGGGGGCATTATTAAGGTGCCCCGGCTAAACTTTGGCTATTTATTAGTCTAGCGCTCGAGCGCCTTCGCTAATGCCACGTCCAACGATACGGTCGTCGTCGTTGGGGCTTCGTCTTAACCCCTTCTACCCGTTCGAGAGCTTCGCGCTTTATTAATTTCACCAGCTAGCTCGCTGTCGTAGGTATATATGTGTGTGTGTGTGTATATGTGCTGGGTATGTGTTTGTGGGTGTATCTGCTTGTGCGTGTGTGAGTAAACGCCCGACAATATTAGTAGAGGGAGTTTATTAGCTGCCGGGAGGGAGAAAGCGCATTAGGGGCTGTTTTTGGAGGAAATTAAATAAAATTATAGGGATTTAGCGCGAATTACGGCGGAAATTAGGAGGGCTTATGAAATTTCCAAATGTTGTACCCTTGATGGAGGTAGAAAGTATTTGGTCGTGGAGAGCGGCCTGGTGACTGGATGGAGGATGAGGCGCTGATAAAGTTTGCGACAGATGTTTACGCGATGGAAACTTTTGCCTGTTAATTTGTTTTCGAGGACTCGCTTCTTCCGTCGATATTCATTAGAACGAAAACCAGCGAAAAAAATACCCTTTTAAAGTTCTTCTTTAAAATTCTAAAATTCTTCAGATTTACAAGATAAACTTATTTTTATCATATGTTATATAATATATATATATATTAATCAAAAGTTTTGATTCAGAACAATTACCCCTTTACTGTAGTATAAATACCATTATTAATAATGAAAACGTCCTACATTTCTATATGATAACTCGGCGACACGTCATTTTTGCTAATATCCTTGCAGTTTCTTGCCGCAGTTCACTTACACCGTTTCTTGGCCGAAACTACAGCAAAGTAACAACTTATACACGGCTCGTGAGCGCGCACCGCCCCAATATAAACTTTGCATATAACTCAATATAAATTGGAGGAGGAGAGGGGGGGCTGTCTAAGCGCAAGTGCACTCGACGCAATGGCCAAGGAGCGCTTAATGCGCGTAGCGCCTTTCTGGGAGGGGTGGAGAAACTGTATGTATACTATATATGTGTACGTCGCGGGCTATGACCTAATCTACCGAGGAATTGTTATACAGTGTCGGGAGGGCGCTCACCCGCTCGCTCGTCTATATGCATACTATAAAATAGATACGCGAAAATTTCGGATAGAAAATTTCACGTTAAAGGGACAGCTGTTTAATAGATATATTGATGTTGTATATGTCATTAGATTTCTAAACAGTAATTAATTAAAAGCATGCAATGTACATTTGTTTGTACTGGTACACGCCCTTTTCGATTCTGCGTTCTTAACTATAAAAATCAGCTCCCTTGACACTATGGATTCCTTCGCTCGCATTACTACTGTTGCCATTAGCTTACTCGTTCCTTCTTTTTATTCCTCTTAATTATTCATTAGCTTGCATCATCACCCACGGCATTATCCAGCGATTAATTTATCCCAACCACTCGAGTTCGCAATTAAAAATCCAATATATCTACGAACCGAATTCATTATCGTTCTGATTTGCTCCTTCCGTGTACAACCTTTTCTCCCTCGGCGCCATTAATCGCCAAGTTTTTTCCTACCCAATCGTCACGCTTTTATTGTTCGCATCGTTTTCCTTCTCTTTTCCATCCCCCAAAGACGAGTTCGTTTATTATATCTTCCCCCACTTTATATTCCCCTCTCCTCAATTTCCACCGCTTATTTCAATATAAATTATTCCGTTTTTCATAGCTGTTTGCTGAGGTCTCAGAATCTCATCCCTCTTGGATTTCCTTGGCGATGGGGAGAGGGAGATCGTTTTCCTCTGTATACTCTATTCCTTCTTGCGGTCCGTTCTCGTTCTCCCTCGAAGCCGCTATTAATCGCCTTATTTGTTAAGGATAATACCACTTATTATTGATAAAAAAAAGACCTGTTGAAAGCGCCTCTTGATTCTCTTTCTCTCACTTTCAATCTCTCCGTTCCGTTCTTGGTTTCCTTTCATATCTTTCCTCCTGTTCCTTCTTCTTTTTCATTTCTTTAATTGCTTGTTTAGTATATTTGCCCATGCCGCAGTAGAAAAAATCCGCGGCGAATGTCTCGTCGTTGAAGGAGGGCGGAGTACTGGAGTAGGTCGGTCGTAACCGAAGCGGTAATTCAATATACAGAAAGAAAGTTCATTCATTGAATTTCAAAGGAGTTGCTTATCAATTATGTTGTAAATAAGGAAACGTCTGGAGTTTGGAATTCCTTGTGAGATATGCCAGGGGTTAAAAAGATTTCGATTGCGAAAAATTAGTAATGCGAGAGTCGCAGCGGCATTATTGTGTTATTGAAATATAATTCACGCCGCATGAAATGTAAATTGTATTACTGGTTGAGAACAACTTGGTTCTAATGTTTAATTCGTGGAAAAATAGGCAATTAATTAAATGAACTAATTGCTTTTATACTAATTTGTTAAGCATTAGAGTATCAGCACTCTTATCCGGAATTGAACGTCTTGTTTAAGTGGAACATATTGCATTTACAATGTGTATTCTACACGAAGTGTTGACATTGATATGGACCTATAAAAGTTGTTAGCCGACACTCTGAAGAGTAAATAAATATTAGTATAACCCGCACGTTGTCGTTGTTTATAAAACGAATCGAATCACCTGCATATGAGTTTCCCCCAATTTCGCCCCGCAAAATGCTTTGAGGGTGCTTTATTTTTTTGTATAAGTGTAATGGAAGTATCTCTGACAACTCAGCAAAGAATAACTATAAGGAATAAATAAGAATAACTAGCTTGTCATGCACTCGACATAGGATCGCGACGTTATTAGTTACGTGGTTTGAGGACCGGACTAAGAACTACACAAATTTACACAAAGTTTGTGTAAATTGAACATATTACATAAACTTTGTGTAAAATTTCAAATTAGACAAATTGTTGAGTAAAATTTTTAATTTTATGTCGACAAATTTTTATGTAAAACTTCAGTTTTAGACAAATTTTTGTGTACAATAGGGAAATTCATATTTTACACAAACTTTGTATGAAATAGGGATAATATTTTTAAGAGTGTAGGGGTTGTGAGTAGAAGAATATTTTTCTGGTAATAGAAAAGTCTCATTCCAAACAAAAATATATACACATATGAAAATATTAAATACTAAATATTTATTCACCTGATCCATCAATATTCTCCCCCAAAATACCCCGGATCAGGCCGGAAAGTTTTCTTCCATTTCATCGTTTAATTTATTTTCTTTTCAAATAGTTTATCCATGTTAGGTAGCGAGGAGCTGCGAGTATAGAAAGTCTATCGAATATATTTACCTATCCATCACCGATCGGCGGCACAGTCTTCAATGTAAACAGATAAAGGTCCGGTGTGCGTGTCAACATGTTTGCCCTTGTTGTATAGAACTATGGGGCTCACTTGGCACAATTTACCAGCCGGGAGGAAGTATAGTTTAAAGCGGCTTGAATGTCGCGATAAATTATCGGTATAAAAATATCCGAATTGCACGTCGAAAATGCCTATTAAAATAGCTATAACTTGATTAGTGATGAGATTTTATATAAATACGAATAGAAATCCGATCGCCATTAAAAATTTATATTTAATATTGTATGTTTGGAAAATCCTATTGTTTGGAAATTGATTGCAAATCAATTCTGCAAAAATATTTTGAAATAATTCAACGACCGTTGTTTTTATGAAGCAAATGTATTTTGAGAAATTCGAAACTTTTCGGAAACTCTCTCTTTATAAAAATAACCCAATTTAAAAAATGCTCTCGGCGATGCTGTCCGTACACGCCCCGTATAAACATTTCACCTCACCTATCATATTGACAATCGAGCGCCAACCCATCCTCAAAAATATATCCCTGCCCAAAAAAAAAATCTAGACCGTCGATGCGAACTTCGACCATCTTGCAATGGTATTATAACTTTTTCCTCGTTGCTTTTCCATTAGAGCTTGCTCGCGTTCTTGTCTCGGTACAATGAAACGAGCGACCCTCCCTCTCTCACTCTTGCCAATATAAACGCGCTGGCGCGCAGATAAGAGCTTTGCATTGCAAATAAAGTGCACACCTGTGTCCGTGGCAGTGCTTTCCGGAATTTCGACGTAATTGAAAAAAAGTGCAATTATCCACGGTCGCGCAGAGTGCAAGAGAGAGATTTGTATACCAAGAGGAATAACGATTTAACGAAGGCTTGCGCCGCTGAGCTTTTCCCGACGAGCGTGTGCGAGAAAAGACTGCTGCAGATGTACAGAAAAGGGTGGCAGTCCGCAAGCGAAGTGGACACTGTAGAGAGAGAGCGCGAGAGAGAGAGAGAGAGAGAGAGAGAGAGAGAGAGAGAGAGAGAGAGAGAGAGAGAGAGAGGGAAAGAAAGAAACGGTATGGTGCATTTGTATAAGGTAAATTATTTATCTTTAGGCACTGGATTATATTCGTCTGTTTTGTGGGGAAGTTCATTCTCGACATTGTCGGAGGGAAATTATTTTATGAATGGCGATCATCTTGAAATTCAAAACATTTTTTTAATGCAAAAAGGGTTATTGTAATTGCGTGTTACTAGCTTCATTATGTTGAAAATAAAGGAGTACTATTATACTTTGCAGTTTATTTAATTAAGAAGAAATACATACATCAAACATATTAGGTGCATAATATAACATTACACTAAATATTACTTTTAATTTTAAATACACCGTGCTTGCATATTTTATATTATACATAATAGCGATTTTCTTGAGAATACTTATTCAAATTACAAGCGCGGTACCGTGATGGGTACATCATAAACTATAGCGATGTGTTGTTCTGAACTATATAGCACAATTAACAATTCGAAAATTTAATGGTAAGCAGCTTATTAACAATTTCATAGTAAATTAATTTAAACTTAAAACTACATGTTCTAAATATGATGAATGCCCGTAATCTCATTAGTACATGTAGTAGAAATTGGAAAAAATACTTGGGAAAAGGCTATAAATTTATTTTATACAAAATAAAATTTTAACGTCCAATATACTACAACTGGACTTCTCCTTGATAATATCGCAGGGGTCGGTGTATCGCGGGCTCTCGTTCGCGTCACGTATCTTAATAAAAGACAAGCAGTTACTTATCGATCGCATTTTATTATATATTTTGGCCCTTCAGCAGGCTAGAAACAAAGAGAAAGGGAGAGCGAGAGCAAAAAAGCAACGGTGTCGGTGTTATAAGCTGAAAATAGATTCTCTCTCTCTCCCTCTCCCTCTCTTTCTCTCTCTCTCTCTCTCTCTCTCTCTCTCTCACTCTGCCTATTTGTCTTTCTCTTTCTCTTTCGCTCTTTATACTCGCGTAAGCTTAAGAAAGAGGCCGAAGGAAAAGTATATATTGGAAAAAGTACTGCGTTAGGAATTTTTGACGCACGTCGTGTGAAGCAGGGGATGGGACCGAGAAAACAGCGAGAGAGAGGGAGAGTGGGGGGGGGGGTGAGCAAGAAAGACAGAGCGAGACTGTAAAACGAAGCGACAGCTGACAACGCGGTGGTTCGATGCTTGCGCACGTAGCGCCGTGGCGCTATACCTTTCACGTTCGTGCTTACAGCTACATCGATGCTCTCTTTCTCTTTGCGTATATACTATGTGTCTTTGCCGCGCTTGAATACGGGAAGAAAGAGGCGCGATAGTTTCGAAATGAAACGGAAAATGGGTATAGGGAATATAAAATGAGAGAAAAGAGAAAGAGCGGCTGGGGGGGGGGCAAAAAAGTCTGCTGCATCTGCAGATACTTTTCTCGCCCTCTTTGTTTTTCATCCAGCTCGCTTGTGTACATGGTGATATATACTTACACATGTGTCGCGCCAGCTCAAATAGCGGCGCCGGTTGGTGTTTTTTTATCTCACCCTCGTTAATGTCGACTATACTTTGCCCGTCTGGCCGCTGATCAGTTTTGCCACTTAATGGATGTATACCTTCCGTTTTTAATAAATAGTCGTGAACGTGTTTGCGCTAAGTTTGCGAGTAAGTTTATTAAAACTGTGGAACTGAAAGCTATCGATTTGCGATATAAATAATCTATAATAAGAAAATAAATGACGGCTCCCTTATCCGACAACATCCTGCTGTATACAAAATATATCAAGTGATAGAGGTATAATTATTAACTTTTTAGTTTAAACTAATAAAAGAAAAATAGAATATTATTCTTATATTGTATATTGACTTTCGCTTAATACCATCTTTTTCACGAGTTAAATTAAAGTTAGAATTTTCTTTCTACAGCGTAACGTAGCCAATAATTAGCAGCATTCGTAGAAGCAGCAGACTATTAAAATCAAATTTCAACTAATGAACATTTAGCCTTTTTTCTTGTGCATTATTCGATTTATTTAAATATAAATACAGAATTTAGTTGGCAAATTTCGTTTATATATTTGAATAAAAAACTAGGAAAATTATCTTTTGAACGATATTATTGTAATAAAAAAAAAATATTTATTTCTCTGAAAGTCACGTTAATTCAACGGTAAAATACTAGAAATAGTAACGATAGCAACATATGTTTCTGTGCAAAGTTTTGCAATGATAAAATACTGTGAGAATAAACAAAAAAGATCAAGCAGAAGTAGGGTGGGGGTGGCGAAGGGGGGGGGGGGGGGGGGGGGGGAATCAAGAAGTAGACGCGTAAAGTAGCGCGGAAAGAGAGTTCAAAGCGCGCGTCGCTCGATCTAACGCGGCGACGCTCTCGTATGCAAGCAACAGGATAGGGACTCGTGCGCGAACTCTTTGAGGTTTGGGACAAGTACCAAACACTCCTGTACCAAGACTCAGCAAGTTTTTAAGGAAAAGAATTTTTTTTTGTTATTAATATAACCTAATATTTGTACCTTAACCTTTTTCTAATGTGTAAATACTATTCTATTATACAAGGCAGACAGCTATTAGAATACTGAATTTGAGCTTTAGCCAACTTCATAGCGTTATAAGAAAGTGTTATTATAGTTGATTCGGATAAGCCAACTTTAGTAACTAGTTTAATAACAAGAGATAATTCTTCTTTTTGTCATTTAAAATAAGTAAAGTTTAAGTTAAGCTAATGAAAAATGTATGTTGATTGTTTTTCGTTTTTTCATGTGGTTCCCCTGTCGTTTCAAAATTCTTAATTGTTCAACCAACCGTAGTATTGTGCTGAACCGCGTAGTTAACCCACGTCAACAAGCCCGTGAAGCGCATCCGAAGGGATTCCAATATGACCTGCCGAACTGCGTCCCGTTCCTCATCTTCAACCCAGTTCACGAAGCCAATAGACCCACATCCTTTCTCGCGAAATTCGGTCGCATCGTCGTATCCGGGTAAATTCCAAGTCCACGTCGTAAATGCGCCTTTGCCGCGCTCCCAGACGCGCATCTATATTTCCTTGAGACGCTAGTACACGACGGTCCCAGGAGCAAGCGCGCGCTCAACTCCTCCCGGAAAAAGGCGTCGCGCGAAGTGGTCAATGATCGTTCGGTTACGTGACGCCGGAGCTCCCGCGGGGCTGCAGCAGCAGCAGCAGGAGCAGCGCGACCCACTTGACGTAAACGCGCATCGGCCCCCGCGTGATGCGGCAATCCGCAGGTGCAGCGTACCTCAATTGCCGCAGCGGCGATAAAATACACAGCCGTTTGCGCGCGGTTGCGCATTCGATTCGTAAGCGAAGGCAGAGAACAAGAGAAAGGATGGGAAATCGCGGGGTGGGTGGGGACAGAAGATGTACGTGTCGGGAGGAGGAGGTGGAGGAGGCAAAGGAGGCGTCGGAAAGTCTGCTGAGGGGAATGGTGATTTCGGGCTGTTCTGTTGCTTTTTTCCTTTCGCGGATGCTTTCGTGAGACACTGCATTTGCAGAGAAAGAAGGATTTAGGGGTAATTTAAATATAATAGTGTAAATGATAAAATATCACAAGTTTTGTGTAGTTGAACAAATTATTACACCAATTGTGTATAATAGAATAAAAATACATAATGTGTGTTGTAAACCCACTAACTTTGCATTAGTATTACACAAATGTCAAATTTCGTCTACTTATCCAGCTAAGTTTTATTTACACGGTAAAAGAGTGTTACTAATTCGTTTTTGACCCAAAACTTTTGTCAAATGGGTCCCGAAATCTGTCCGT
>JAPYZP010004935.1:0-15865 GCA_030522985.1 Torymus sinensis
GGCACTGCTACGCAAACTTAACAGCATGGGTCTATCGCGCTCGACCCTCTGTTGGATACACTCATATCTAACTGGCAGAAAGCAGCAAGTATTGAACAGAAATATGTTCTATATCTTTTTGATTTGTCGCATGAGAATTTTTGCAATATTTCGACTCTTCTGTATTGCTGTTACTTCTCAGTAACTTGGATAATATGTGGTTTTCACGTGAGCTTAGTATCCATGGTCGCTATATCATGGTAATACCAAGATTGGCAATCTCGCTAGTGAACTGCATAAGTGCCCCATTATCGGGAGCTCATCCTATTTCGTACCCCCCTCCCCCCCGCCTCCCTATTTCAATACCTAGTGGACCCCTTAAATATATCATCAACATTATACGTTGAATCAAATACTATTGCTTGAGTTATGCCAGCATTAAAACACAGGCCTGTGTTCCCTGCCCAGCCAGACATAATTAGCGCCGCATCAAATAGACGTGAAATAACTTTCACGATTTTATATTTGACCAAATATGATAACCAAGTTTATCTTCGGTGCGAAGATAAACTATAAGGTCGTCTACATAAAAGATAAGTTTGATTGAACCTCCGTCAAGTATGTCTCGCAAATCGTTTACATATAGACAGAATAGCAGGGGGTCTAGAACGGAACCCTGTGGAATACCTAATTTGGTTTCTAGTCAGTCAGAGTTATCATTTTTATTGGTAGTTATCATTTGGGCACGACCTTGTAAGTATAGACTAGAATAGAATACTTTTTATTCGTGCAATACAAGTATAATTAGATCCACAGGAGTGTCGACCTGGAGAACCCCAGCTTGCGTAGCTATCGCTGTGATTTCGATGATGATACTGTATCAAAGGCCTTGCTAAAGTCGAATGATAATAGTAGAGTCACTTTGTTTTTGTCTATGCACATACTTATATCGTCAGTTCGTTTACATAACGCTGTGTGGGTACTGTGATGTCTACGAAATCCGACATGGAGGGGGTCAAGTAAGTTATTGCTATTAAGACACTCGGTGATTTTGTCATGGGCAATTTATTCAATCACCTTACAGAGAAATCAGAGCCGTGCTATATGATGGAAGTCCGAGACTGCCGACCGTGCAGCATTCTTCTTGAGCGCAATTACCTGTGCCTGCTTGCAGGAGCTTGAAAAAAATCCCTTCGCGAAAGAGGTGTTGAAAATTCTGACCAGATAGTTACCAATGACAGGAAGAGCTTTCACAATCACCTCCCGAGGAACTCTGTCGACCCTCCGTGCCTACGAGGAGATGAGAAATTGCAATAACTACGTCACTTACTGCAACCAATTTAAAAGAGAAACCCTCCTTGCTTGAAAGTAAAATAGCGTCCATTGCTTTTTCGATTTTTTCAAGGTGGGATACAGACATTCCCATCTTCTCGCTTTGGTAGAAAACCGAGGTTACGTATTTCCTTCCACATACCCTTATTAGTATCAAGAGCGTGTGAGAGATTTTTTTGAATGAAGGAGTTATGATTTTGAGCAATGATAGAGTAGTCCTTATTGCTGAGCCGAAGAAACTTATCCAACACGACCGCTCGCCCAGTGCGTTTGTAGCGTCTGTGGGCGGCATTAAGTTTGTTGCTCGGTTCCGTCAGCTTCTGACTTATCTAAGGAGCATTTTCCCCCTGGATGTCACAGTTTTTAAAGGTGCAAAATCGTTTATGGCAAGATTTAGGTTTGAATTTAAAAATCTAATAATTCCTCCTACTCGGATTCAATCGAATTAATGCCTATCCAATTACAGCGCGCAAGCAGTTCATTGAGAGATGTTCGGCATACATTTTTATTATCTTTGGAGGAGAAAGAGTCTAGTACACGCGCACTAGCACGAAATAATTTATGGTAACCTCAATTCATCAGCCGCCAAAGGACTTGGCATGGACATGGTGAGAGTAACGGCAACCGGAAGACCACGCCAAGCCTAGGCAGTGACAGTTCCTTTGCTCACCCTAACGCTAGTTACAGGCCACCGTTTTGCATCAGTAACTGACTCATCAGACCATCACCTAGGGGAACGGCCCAGCGCCAACAACAGCCGTCAGCATCGAGACAGCTTAGCAGCGAGCGACAGCATTCCAGCCCAGCATTGTCTCTCCCAAGGCATGCGAGTTGCCCGAGATTTGACCGAAGTAGTCCTCGCGCGTGTAATAGGGAGAACGATAGGGTAAACGCACGGGTGATCCCTCGCCATAGATAGCGGGGTCCTTTGAATCCGATAACGAAATTGTGCACCAGAGTGCGTGTCTTCCGCGTACGCCAAGTTCCGTTTCAATTATTGGGTTAATTATTGTGGGTTTTAAGACTGAATAAATTTGAGGAACTTGTTTTGGCGAGTGATTATTGCATAAGTCTCTCCTATCATTTCTCTCAGCACAGAAGTCAAATTTCCACCGGGTTCGCGACAGCTGGAGCGTCAGACTCCGGATCTAGTTAAATAAATAAGTTATGGCGGTTGCATTGGAAAGGTAAAAAGCAACGTTAAAACGTTTACAATATTTTAGTAATCTATCCCGTAATCATCGATGAATAAGTTTTTTTAATGTTCAGTGGATTATTTCCTAAACACATTCTGGAATCTGTTTCGCATGTTTCCCTCAGACTTTTCAATCAGTATAATAATTTCTTCCGCTACAAAGCTTACTAACAAAAATTGGTGGTTTCCACGCAGTCTCTTAAGTCTAGCGCGTATCCTCTATACCTTTATTTTTCTATTCCAACTATTACATCGTACCTATACATTTCCTAAGGACCTTTCTTTTACTTACACTGTTTTTTCCCTACCTAATCTATCGCGCAGTCGCCTGTGGGACGGGGAAAACCTATAGGAAAATAACGTGGGAGAAATCCTAATTAGAAAGACCCGCCCCTGGATGGTCGGTGTATTGGAATAATTCAGTTTCAATGTCTAGGTCACATTCCGTAGGCTTAAACACCGAAACTGTAATTATCCACACCTCCCGCTCAGTTTGCAAGAAGGCAACGTCAACACCTAACCGATCACACAGGACGTTGCACCAAAAAATACGGTCACCCATTCCGAAACCAATGCTGCTTAACTTCCGTGATCGGTCGAGGAGGCGACTGCGCTACCAACCAAACTGTCGGTTTTTACAAAGCTTACTATAATCTTTCTATTTCGTTTCACGATACGTTATATTTAAGATTTCTGGAAGACTTCATCTACTGTTCCTCTAATCTTTCATATAACTTACGTATAATACTTGGTTTACCCACAGTTGAAATCTTGTTTGTAATATTCCGTTATTCCTGCGGGAATCTTTCGTGAAAACTTACAGTGAAATCTTACAGAGTGGTTGCGCGGATACCTTAATGACAGCGTTTGGCACTACTCATAATAAATATTTTAGTAATCGTTACCGTAATCTTTCATAAAAGAGTTTTTCAATGTTCAGTAGAATATTCCTTCGAAAGATTATGGAATCTTGTTAGCTTCGCGTACGCTTCTCAATCAGTGTAACGATTGTATTTTGTAAAACGCCCACAGTAATCATGTTATTGAATTTCACATAAGGTTCCGTTTATGATTTCTGAAATATTTCACATACGGTTCCATTTATGATTTCTGGAATATTTCACATAAGGTTCCGTTTATGATTTCTGGAATATTTCACATAAGGTTCCGTTTATGATTTCTGGAATATTTCACATAAGGTTCCGTTTATGATTTCTGGAATATTTTACATAACGTTCCTGTGATCGTCCAGAAAACTTCCATAAATATTTGGCGTACATACATTTTAAATATTGTTTGTAATATTCTGTTATTTTTACGGAAAGCTTTAATAAAAGCTACAGTGAAAGCATACTGAAAGTTTAAGTCATGACTTAATGCGACTTGTCATAATTCTTAATGATTACAGGAATCTTATGCTGTAATATTTCTTGAATCTTTCGTCGGGAAGATTTCATGCTATATGAAATATCATCTCCTGAAACTTCGGGTGTTAAATCCTCTTTTTTACGTTAAATGTTGTGGGAAAAATTAGCTGCTGTTATCAGAACAAAAGTCGTTTTTATCTGAAGTTTTGTTAATATTTTCAATGACTAATAGAAGTGAAAACAAAAGCTTTTTTTTTTCAGGTGATATATGTATGGACGTAACACCAACAGCGACAGAAACAGTTTTACCATGGAAACGAGAAGAAGACTTAGATGCTGTTAAGCCACTTCAACAAAACGAGTTTCCAACTTGGTGCTCCAATAAAGACTACCTTACATACAATTCTCCAAGTAGTACGTCTATAGGTAATTTCGAAAAAATTAATACGACAGAGGTATTAGAATTATAACATTTACTACTTTCTTGAAAACTTGTTTCGAAAAGTATAAGTTATTTCTATAAAACTTTTAGTATTTCTATCAAACTGAGAAAGCCTTCACGGTAGAAGGTACGCAAGCATTTATTAAACAACGGTACTTATCAAGAATTATAAAAATGCGTTACTTATAAGTTAAAAATGATCGACGTGGATCAGCTCGGTGGAGTCGGTTGTAAATCAGTCCAATACTATTGTGCGGGATTACGTCGGGCACAGGACTGCTCTAGTTTGGTCTACTGATCCGATTCGGGTCGGTCATCAACATAGACGCACCACCCGTCGCGCTTGCGCTATATGCGGTCGGCTCTCTGCTGAGCCCAAGCGCGACGCGAGGTGCATCTACTTCGACCTCCTGTGCCCGAAGTAAACCAGTTCGATGCTACAGGACTGATACATGACCGCGCTACGGAGCTGATTCACGGCGACATTTCTTAGCGTAATAATTGTCAAGAGCATTAACCAATGTTAATTTCCTGACACAATTATTGAATTTCGTTGTTATTACGGAAATATTATTCAATCGTAGACACAATTATGCATCTTCGAACATCATACACTCACAAGGAGAGTTCACACCCTCCGGGGAACGGATTTTCGCGGGTATTTGAAAGACGATTTCTGGTACATAAAAATGAAGCCCAGTGTTCATACTTACATCTCATAGGCTCTTTTTCTTGATATATGGGCAATCTCTTCCCAAATATCCTCTATTTCGTTAAAAACTGATGTCCTTTCTATTGACTGTCACATTGCAAGTATTTTAGATACATAAATGAGCATAGAAGATTATAAAAGAAGAGACTAAAAGCTAAAATTTAAACCCATATTTGTTAAAAAATACTTATTTTTCAGGAAGTTACAACCAATCAAATATAACGTATAACGATGGCTAAAAATACGTTCCATTTCATTTCTTAAAATGAAGAGAAATTATTAAACATTTTCGTACGCTATCTTTGATACTTTTATCTTCCTAAAAAATGAATATTTTTTAATTAATCAGAACTTCAATTTTAGCTTTCACTGTATACTTTTATAATTTTTCTTCCTCGTTTTCGTATCTTAAATACTTGCAATGTGGTAGTCAATAGACGAGACATCATTTTTTAACGAAATATAGGATATTTGAGTAGAGATTGCCCATCTCTCAAGAAAAAGGGCCTATGAGATGAAAGTATAAACACTGGGCTTCATTATTAGGTACTAGAAATCGACTCTCCAATGATCGCGAAAATCCGTTTCCTGGAGGATGTGTACTCTCCTTGTGTAGAATAACATTGATTGCTTGTATAAACAAAAGGAAATTTTGAAGTATTAATGAATGTTAATTGTTCGAGAAAGGTGATATTGAGGTTATTATTTTTCGAACGAGCAAATGGATAAGTAAATGTTTAAAACCAAGTGTTACATACTTGAATTATATAAATAATGCCATACACTTGGGTATTATACCTAAAAAATACGTTTAAAGCATTGTTAATAAAGAAGATTCAAAATGATCACAGAGACTCGAAGTAATTCTGTATGTCTGTTGCGTTAAATACCTTAAATTTTTGCATCAGTGTACGCGATCATGCGAAAGCATTAGAAAAATAGTGACGACAATGGGAAGAGTAAGAACTAGTAGGTTGACTGCAATTTAATAAACTTGAATATCTGAATTATTATTCCACTAAAGTGAACAAGGTTCTACTCCTTTTATACAATATGATTCTCGCTCGATCTTAGACATAAATAATTATATAATCGTATAATTTCACCGCAATGCAACTTTACGAGTAGGGTTTTCAAGAAGAAAGTTTTCGATGTAGCACACTGTTTTCTAGCGCGACTCAACTAATTTTGCCCAAATTATTAAAACCGCTTGTATCCTCATATGTCACAGCAAAAAATTTATCTGCATGCTATGATTTCAATATTCCGGCTACATAAGATGGACGAACACACCATACTATTGTCTCGATTGTGGCACTTAAACAATTCTTGGAATTATGATTATCCTAGATTTTTTTAAATATCCTTTACGTTAAAATACTATACCTTTTACATGCGTCTGATTTACGAAATGGTATTCTAGAATGAAGTCATGTCTACACTTTTCGGTATCCACGGTGTGCTGGACAATATAGGCCATTCAATATCTAACTTGTAATGGACATATAAATAAGCGCATGTCCGATAATATACAAGTACGTTCAAGTGGAAAATCGATTCAACAGGGAACTCTCACCCTATGTCAAATGTACACGGCACATTTTTAAGGTGCAACGCAATAGACGGTATATACTATAGGCGCAGTATTCAATTGGATTAAACCAAGGTTAGATTGCATGCGCTTATTATTATTCGCGACTTGTGTTCAGGAATATTACGACTCAGTGGCAAGATCATCTCTTTCGTGCTTGGCTATGTCCTGAATCCTGCACTCGGCACGTGCAACGAGAGCTTGCGGAGAAGCAAGGATTCGCTGCCAGGCGTCTGATTGGTGAGTGCGCGTTCGGAGTGTGTAACAATTGTACGTGTTCTTGCACCAGGTGCGTTCTACCTTTTTTCGTAAGTCGTTAACATGCAATATCTGAGAGAAAAAACTGGTAATGAGCCATTTTTGCATTTCTTTTTATTTATGAAAATAACGCACGATAAGTCTTATGGAATAATACTCCTGGACGTAGGTCCCAAAATAAATTTAGCATGAGTTCTCCTCGCCTGACATATGGGATGTGCCTAAAAGTCCTGGAGACAACCATTTTTGGCTCGAATTTATAGTCAGTACTGAGTGCTTAAACTTTGAATGTATATAGATATACAATACAATTAATGCCATATCGGAAGTTTGATCTCTAAGCACTGACCACTGACTATAAATTCGAGTGAGCTTTACTATACTGTCGAACATAGACTGTAATGGCACCTTAGAGAAGATATCTTCTCCTTTGTGGAAATGAGAAGGCATACACAGCACAGCATAGCATAATATGGTTCGAAACGCATTGCACAGAACTTATGCAAACAGTCCCTTAGGCCCAGTATGGAAATTACTTAAGTTCAACTATGCTACAGCCAGATGCACGAATGAGGTCGTGGCCTATGATTGTATTATATAAGGCTACATTCATTCGCTCGATGCGTGCGCTGTTTTTCTTCTTCTTATTCCCCTTCTTTGTCACCGACCCCCTTCCAGCTGTAAGAATTTTTCAGGTTTTCTTATTTTTTTTAACTAAAGAAATAATCCACCCTTAATAAAAATATTAGCTCTTAGTGTAGTTTTATCAGCTCCACTGAGCTCTACCTTCAGTTTTTTGATTGTTTGGAAATGCTACCATTAACGTGAAAAAATAACTATTACACATCCTAGCTTTTTATGACAAATTTTTCAAGAACATGAATTACTGATAAATAGCTCTGGAAGGAGCAAATATAAATACGACAAGAGCTAATTTTTTGTTAAGGGTGGATTATTTCTTTAGTCAAAAAATAGGGAACACTGAAAAATTCTTACGGCTGGAGGGGGGTTGGTTTCTTTGTCTGTGTCTACACTCAGCATACGCCTACGACCAGTAAAAGTCGACAACGACCAATGAGAGAAGCAAGCGCGTTTGTCCATGGTGCCCGCGTGCAGGATGTAGACACAGCCTTAGCGTTTGAGCTAGGCTCATGCTGCAATCACCCGGTGTCTTACACATTTTCTCAAGTCTCAATCGAATTTTCAAACTCTCAACATGAGAGCGTTCACGCCCGCGCCACTGCGGCCAGAATTGGTTATTAAGTATAACGTATAAGAGCAATATTATCTTAAAATTTGAAAACAAATGAAAAAATTGGTCCCTGCAATCGTCGACAACAGCTGGCACTCGCATTACCTTAGAGAAAATATTGTTAGATTTACAAGAAAATATATTATACTGCATTGCAACGCTTGTAACATTTTCTGTAGAATATATAGTACAATAGTTCTTATGGTAGCTTTATGAGAAAGTATGTTAATTTTTGTAAAACTTGTTTCATAGTGTGCTGGTTAGATAACACGATTTCACTTGTGCATTTCGTCTGTTATACCTTCGCTACAATAATGAGGAAGCGTTAAATATTTATTATTTCACACTTTTTCATTTAATTTTATTATCATTTGAAAAACCGCTTAAAATTATCGCAATCATACCGGCGACGGGAAATTTCCTTTCACGGTACCTTATCGTCTTCATGAGGCAAAGTATCTAGTGCCAGTGGTCGATGGGTACCAATGATAACGGTATCGTCGCGCTTGTCGAGGTCCACCTGGCTGCCGATGTTCACCGCGCTATTGCGACATACGGGGGACCGTACTCGGAGGCTTTGCCGTCGTCGTGGACGTTTCCGTCAGTGCCCTTGCGATCGTCAGCTTCGTTCGTCTAATTTTTTGTTAAAGAATGAAAAGTTTTGGTTGGCATTATGTGTGCCTGCCATTCTTCCGAATTTATTTACTTTTCAATTGAGTTTTAACTATACATGGAAAGCTAACTATTTATAATTTCCAGTGCACATAATTTTTACGCGGAAAAAAATAAAATTCTTTTAGAAATAATGTAGTTTTTCGTTTTCATTAGTAGCAAAATTCTTATCCAATTCAATGCATTAGGGCATTAGCTTTGTGAACGTGTCGCTCGGTAGTTTGGTACCTGGAATCATATTTCCTTTAGTGAAAATGAAATAGTACATTGTGCAACTAGGAGAGAAAGTTGAATTTTTCTAGCGCGGATGATACACGAGTGCTCAAAATCATCATCCGAGTCTGAAAAAGTCCATTGTTCCTTTGTTACACATCGTACTTTTTTAATAAGTACAGGAATAGGACCTTTTGTGCATGAAAATTGGATGGGTAAATCGAGTCGGCATAATGGAAGACTAATTACTTTTCATCCCGCTACTGCGTAAAACCTCGCTAGACGCTCGAAATACTCGATTTTCTATTCACTTTTCTCTAGAACAGCCATAGATAAGTAAGTTGTATTCATGAATTAGAATTTTTTTCAGTCCCTCCTCTTGCTTTCTATACTCTAACTTTAAGTGTCTGCCATAAAAATATCGTCGTTACTTTTCTCTCATATATAAAGTGGAGATAAATAATTTAAATTATCTTCCCACTTACGTAATTTATTATTCACTGATAAGAATTTTTCAATCGGTCTTACAGTCTTACAAATTAAATTAATTAATAATAATGGCAGTCAGATTGCCCTTGTTTATAATCACCCCCGCAGAATCTGAAATAAAAAAATTGCCCAACGTTTCGAGCCCGCTTCGGAGGAGACTCCCTGAGGAGGAGCGACCTCGAAACGTTGGGCAATTTTGATGGTGGGTGGCAGTCAGATTGTCCTTTGCTAACAATAACATTTTTCCAGGTTTTAATTAAGTTTTTATTTCAGATTAATGTATAAAAATTTTAGAATCATTTCACAAAGCTATCACTGGGTTGGGTATTTTCTTAATATCTTCTTAAAATTTTTCACTATAAATCTCTGTTGGATCATACCGATGATCATTTAAAAATTCTATTGTACGATTAGTGCATTCCCTTATAAAATTTTCTATTTACCTCAACATAGATAGCAAATCACTGGCTGTCTTTATTTGAGATTGGAGCAGTTCGTCTATCCACTGAATTTTAGAACTCAACTGTCCAGGCTCCTTGGTTAAACTGTATAAGGGCACATCAAAGCCGACTATCTTGTTTGTGCTATCACAGGATCTGAAAATTTCTGAAATGATGGCAAGTTCAGTACTACTAACCAAATTGTGACATTTATCAATGATCTTCAGTTGATATGCCTGGGAAGAATCATTTTATCTACTAACAACTTATGACACATCTCTATCGTAACTATCAGTATTTGTGCTCTTGAACAAAATTCCTCTGTATCAAATTCGTCTATCTTTCTACACTTGAGAACGTTCAAATCTGTAACGCGCTCGATATGCACTGTTTTGTTTGGACATGACAGTTCATCCTCCATCAGATAATATGGTCCTTTCACCATTTCAGGATAAGCTTCTACGGTTGCTTATTGACATCTCTGCATGAGCTTGATGAGGATAAAGCTCTGTTCAGAGAGCTTAACCAGAAATATTATAATCTTGCATTCCTTGGAAGAGTATATCAGGTACTTTTGCTCGTGTAAACCTTTAATTAAAATTTATAATATTTACAAAAAAGGGAGAGTAGTGCTTGGTGTGTCCAAGTATATCAATGGTGCTTTTTATGTAAGTTTGAAAATTACATACCTTTCATAAAGTTGAAGGTCACTGGTAGAAACTAGAAAGCTAAATCTGGCTAAACTTCGAATGTTAGCTGTTTACCAAAACTGCTGATTAATCAGCTCTGTGATAGAGACTTGTCAGGAAAAAATAGATGAGGACAAAAGGCTATCTATTATGCAATATTATGCGACAAATATGCTACCGATCTCCATCATCCCGGAGCCTGTAATAATGTCATACCATCAGCCTGACATAAAACAGATTATGAACAAATAAAGACTTACCGGCCAATATCCTCCATCGACAACACCGTTGTACTAGCTGCTGCCCCAGAAATTAAGACTGCTGTCGACAAAGCCGAGCTCACGGGCTGGGCAGAGTGCACTTTGTTTACTATATATAAGTACTTATCTCCTACAGCAACTCATCAACAACCGTTTTACGTCAAAGTATGCACGAATAGAGTCAGTCAGCTCATCCGCTGCGCCTACCTATACGTAACACGCAGGCCAGCCGCCGAAAACCAGAAATGACCCTAACGACCATTTACGGTCATAAATACCATTTTTGTACTGATTCATTACGATACCTACCTATATTACAATATTCTCTATGATACCTCTGTATGATGAATTGATATAGTTAAATGACAATAAATCTACATTTTGTCTTGAAAAATTATGCAAAACGAAAACATTACTTCCCCCGATAAAGACACAATCTTCCATTTTGTAAAGTCTAAAATAAAAATAAACAAAATTTTGACATCCCGTCTCACACATGCATGAAAAATTTGTTCAAATCTCATTCTTAGAAACCTTCGAATATTCGTCTTCAAAATTCCCAGAATGGTGGCATATGTTATTACGGAGGGCAATGAGACATTTACTTTCTATAAATCAAGATATATTTTTTTATTTTTATAGATTATAAAAACTGCATACTTTACTTGGTCGGTAAGTAAAATTTATCACGTAATTTGAAAAAGTATTATTGACTATGGGTAACTGTAAATAATTATATTAGACAATACGGAACTATAAAAAAATACCGTAAAAATCGGTTTAAATACCGGTAATAATGGAATGTTTTTATAGTCCCTTTTTGTTTTTGTTATATTTTTTTATATGATTTTATTTAGCTTTTAAACCATTAAACACCCGTTTAACACTTAATACATGTTCTTACTGTTGAGTGTATAGAACGCCTTTCAACTACTAAAAAATCAACTAATAAGAGAAAAATGAAATTAATTTGGAGCATATCCACTGTCACTGTTAACCTACGTATCACCATCTTCTTCAGTATTGTTTTTATTTGCTCAACACAGAGCTCAATCGAATTTCTTGGCGTCGAATTAGTTTGGTGATTGTAATAACCACTGTTAAAGAAAATGAACCTATTGACCATCAGCCTCATCTTTATACATTCTCGGTTCACCTCCACAATAATTTGAATCGGTCGGGGATGTAATCGTACAGTTTTGCCCAGTCCTCCAATTGTGTTGAGGTGGATGGCGGTACTAATAATAGGTGTCAGGGACTAGCGCAAAATTTATTTTATGTAAAAGTTCATTATATTAAAGAAATAATGTTAACAAATATTCTTTATATTGTTATTACCGTAGTTATAATTCATTGGCTCGTATTTCATTTCATAAGTAGTAGATGGCAAGTTGAGTCACCTTCTGACCTGCCTCTTGTCGCCTTAGCAGTTATTCACCCAACAATCAACAACATTGACTTCGATAAATTATTTGAAAATTAAAATTTAAACGAACAGCTGCCTACTACAAGTAGTTAAAACTACCGAGCATTCATTTGTAATAAACAACTTACCATGGTCATCGTTGTATGTATATTTTAGAATTAATTCATTGACTTCTTCGTGGAACATTAACTTATTCGATGAAGGAAATCTTCGTTTACATAACTTATCAGGATTTTTTCAGGATTTTTAATGACTTTGAGGTTAAATTTTTTTATGTTTTTTTAAAAGTCGTATATTCACAATGCCGACTTCATGTATCATTTTGAAATTTATAAATTCTTTATATAGTCGTTTTTGTTGACATAATTCCAGTGGCAGTTAATATTTTTATTTTTAGAAAGAAATTTTCTTGTGTTTTCATATCAAATATTACGATTCTAATTATTTTCTAAGTCGATATTGTTTGATGTAACAGGCTGTTTTTGTCTGCTTCTATTTTTTTTTACACGAATTTTCTACGTTTTTGGGCAGTCGTACAGAAGTCTGTGACCGCTCATTTTATTCTTAAGGTGATGCGATTATACCCACGCTATTTCTCAAAATTGGGTTCCCGTTTTTCTCTTTCAAATTTAAATTTTTAAAATAAAATATTTGATATGTTTTATGGAGCTAGACACCTTTTTTCTGAAATAAAAAAATGTTATATTTCAATATATAAATGTGAGCCAATTATTTCCCACTTTTTACATATAGAAAGGGGTACATTTATCTTTCCTTAGACCTGTGTCTGGGCCTTTTTTATGATCCAGAACCATAGTTATCGTTGAAACAAGTTTTTTTACTGGCCGTAAGCTTTTAAATGTTCCTACGGATGGATTGACTCCAGATTTAAACTGAGTACTTCTAAATGGTATAGTTATCTTAATAGTGCTAGGATTTTTGATCTGAAGAAAAGAAAATGTTTTGTTCTCTTTTTTATGATATTTTTCTTAATTGCTTAAACTTTTCCAAAATTCTTTAATATAAAAATTTTTTCTGACATTCAATTCTAAAACCATACACTGATAAGAAAACTATACCATTCGGAAGTACTCAGCTTAAGTCTGGAGTCAATCTATCCGCAGGAATATTTAAAAGCTTGCGGTCAGTGAGCTTATTTTATTAAAAACAATATTTTTCGCGCCTTTTTCGCTCTCAATTTTCAACATTCATATTTACGCGGGTTTCTTAAACTGTGCGCTACAAGCCGATATAAGCAGCCTCTTAATGATGGTCCTGCGACGGCAGCACTGTAAGCGCGGGCGTTCCCTCAGATCGAGCGGCCGCGCTCGAGGCCTCAAGCACTCCGGTCAGAACCAATTCGGCTCGCGCATCGACGTGACCTGCGACCTTTTCTCTTATTGTAACGGTTTCGGTGTTAAACAAAGAAAACCCAATCAACTTCTCGCAAGTGTTCGTGCGAGACGTGTGTGAGGAATTTAGTGGACATTCCCGGACGACGCGTGGACGTCCCACCAGATCGCAGGAAGGCTTTGCGGCGAATATCGTCCAACCAACTTGGGAGACTTATTTGCGGCAGATCATACTGACTGCCCAGCCCGTGCTCAAGGTGTGAAACACCCTATGCCGAGACGACGGACACCTCCGAGACGAGCAGTTGAAAGGCGAGTTCTCTTCCACCAGTCCCTGCGGCGGCCACGAGTTTGCGAGCGACTTAGTCGATTGGCGTAAGATTGTATTAATTTAAGGTAAGAGAGCGCTCTCGAAATTAGATAAGGTAGATCGAATGTACATTTAATTTATATTCTCAACCAAAGTCCGTAATATGCAATAGTTTACATTTACGCTATAAGAACATTAATATTGTTATTTTAATATAATCTAATTTTCATATATTTTATTAGTATATTTATTTTATAAATTATCAGAGCTTTTTCCCCACATACAACTGGGATTTTTTATGCCATTAAAAATAAACTCTTTTACTATTTTACTGTCACTTAAATCTTAGGTGTTTATTCATTTCACAAATTATTATCCATTACCTACGTCCTCACCCATAATTTTAGAATAAGTATTAAATCACAAAACAAATATTGTGAGAAAACCAACTTTAAAGTTTTCATATCTCATAATGTATAAAAATATCCAAAACACGCCTCTCTTTTAATTGATATTGATACTTATGCATATACTGGTTCTGAAAAACAATTTCGCATTGAGTTCCGTGCGTAGAATTTCATTTTTCTTGGTATTTTTTGACCTAGAAAACAAAATCAACATTTAGTCGTTTTATTACATTTATTTATATTAAATACTTATCGTTTTTTTCGCCCTAGGTTGAAAACCTTTTTTGAAGTCTTGTTGTTAATGTGTTAACCTCATCTGTCAAGTCCTGCAAGGTCCTATGGTAGTCGCTTGATGTGGCTGTTAATCAGTATTTTCTTTCGAAATCACTGAAACAAATACAATATATATTTTAATATTTTATTTAATTATTTAAAACAACAAGTACATATACAAACATACATCCACATACACACACGCACACTAACTTGCACACACCAGGCATATAAAACATAATTATATTTTTACATTTTTTTGCATGGAAATGCTAGAAGAATGTAAATTTTAATTATACAATTATTACTTGGCTTATAATATTTCCATACAAAAGTGTAAAAATATAATTAAGTTTTATGTACCTAGTGTACGCAAATTAATGTGTGTGCATGTTTGTAAAATATGTATGTCTACGTATACATACGGGTAACTTCATGTCAACTGTTGAAGGTCAAAATTGTAAAATTTCTCAAAATTTTTTACTGGTTCCAATTTAGTCCTAGAACACATCCCTGACGTTTTAGAGCGAAATATTCAATCCTTCAAAATTGACAATTAATTGAAAATTTGAAAATTTGGAACTTTGAATCTTCTCTTTTGTTTCGTCGGGTTTCCGAACGAAAACCAAACTAGTATGTTTCCTTCTGAAACAATTACTCGTTTTTGAGCCTGAGATTTTACTCTTAATAGCTCGGGATTAAGCGGAAAGATACTACACTATAATGGGTTATGAAAAGGTGGTTGGAAGGGAAAACGAGTCGGTAAAATATCTTTATAACGAACACTACGAAAGAAATTGATGAATTGATCTGAACCTTAGGATGATGAGATTTTAACGTGCGTACAGCTACCCAGATATTAAATCTCATTTACCAGGAGGTTATTTTACGCGACATTTAAAAAGGTTTACTTTAAGTATTTCACTGAAAGCACACAAAAAAAATTACTTTATTTTAAGTGCGCCTAACTTCCGAATTCACGGGTTTATTGAATATAAAATGGGGAATATTGGGGAATATTTCTAAATGTAAGAAAAAGAAGTAGATAATAATAAAATTAAAAACAATTTACTTTTGTTTCCGTACCTATGATTAGCTTCTCTGGACCCTTGGTTTGCTTGATTGTTTATGAAATAATTGATTTTACAATTGAAAAGATAAAAATAATTATATTCCAATTAATTTTGACTAAATATTATTTTATTG
>JAPYZP010004937.1:0-20969 GCA_030522985.1 Torymus sinensis
TATACGATTTTTTTGTCTAGTGAGGCCGAAAATACAACATTCGCGATCGGGCGCCGGGAGCGAAAGTGGTACTTTCGGCCCACTAGGCAAAAAAATTAATGTATTGAAAATAAAAGAAGATAGATTTAATCTAATAATAAAGTCAAATCAGCCACTTTTTTTATTGACCATTTTGATGATTACAACTGTTTTATTTCAATGTATTATCGATATTGAATATTAGTTTACTTATGTAATAGTTTAAATAAACTTTAACTCATTAACAAATAAGAAATGTAAAGTAGAAAAGAGTCTAGATTTTTTACTAGTGAAATATATATTAAAAGAAAAAGTTCTAAACTAAACAACTTACAAAAAAAAAAATTAAACCCAAGTCAAAGTATCAGTTAAAAAAAAAGTTTTTACCTGACAACTCGTCAACGATGTTGGTAGTTGTTTTACAGCACTCCATCATGTTTTTCCTCCTTTCCCCCGGTTTCCCTGATTTTTTTTTCTGCTTTTTCTCCCTTTCAAGTTTCTCTCTATACGTGCAGCACTTATCGTTGTCTCGCAGTTTACGCATCTCTTCTTCTTCTTCTTTTTCTCTTTCTTTTTCTTTTCCTTTTTCTTTTTCTTTTTCTTTTTCTTTTTCTTCTTCTTCTTCTTCTTCTTCTCTAGACACTAGATACTTATCTCACGTTCCGATGATTGAAATAGGAAAAAATGCTTCTTCCAATTTGCAATGTATGCAATGGAACGAAAATAAATGGAATTTTTTAGCACTGGAAAATGCAATGGTTTATTCTTAGTAGGAGTGAAATAGTTCCCTACTGAGATTTTTTAATTGTTCAAACAAAATTTCTCGTGATACTAGTTTATATTTTAATATTATATTTAATATTATATTTTTATTACTTATTATATTTGTGCTTTATATTTATAACCTAACCTAGTAAATACGCTACTAAGGCAGTCATCAAATATTATTTCTATTAAAAGGTATATGTTCAATACGATTTCTAACAACTGATTTTGTTTGCTTTTTTATACTACGTTTTATCTTGCGAGGATACTGACAAAATAAATGCACATGCTATTTCAAGTGGCACTTCTCGAACTATAAAAAAAATTCGTTATGCACGTTTACAATTTTCATGAATGTTACATGGATATTCCCGAATTAAATTTTTGAAATGATAATAGCTATTTGAATATTACAGAACCCTATAACATCGTATAAAAAGATCATTTGTCTACGAAGCATAATATAACTTTGAACTTATTTTGTCGTTATCACAAAATTCTTTACATAATGAAATTTCATTGCCTATTATTGACATAATATTTTTGTAAAAATGTTATTGTATTAATAAAAATGCGTACATTAAGAGAACAGTCTAAAGAAATCCTTTTACTTAAATGTTTTCTCATGGAGATGTCATGGTTTGTTTTGGGTACTTCAACTTCGCCAACGCTAGAACGTCGGTATGTCCTGTTTCAGGTGTGAGATACATACAGATTGCATGCTATACGAGTGTACGTGTCAATATTCTGCGACGCAGGAGCGCGAAGGCAACTGCTCAGTCGTCTCCTTTAATGGTGCCGTAACTCAGTGTATGCTGATTCCCGAGCAGATTTTTGTGATCTTGACAAAATTTGTAATTGATTACTTAACTGATAATTAAAATAATCTTGGTGTTTTTGTACTACTTTTGCACCTAATAATGGGAACTCAAAATGTTAATTTATCCTTCTTATTGGTACAATTTAAATTTATTTTTGTATGTAGGTTATTGTATGCCTAACCTAGTAGTGATTAACTATAAATATTGAATGATTGTAAGTATGCATAATGAAAATTTCGTTTCTTTCAAAGTGATATGTAATTTTATTTAAAATTCAATGTTTCATAGGTGGTTTACTTTAAAATACAGTTGTGATTTGTGAACCTGAAATTTTGGAAGCCGAATGAGTAGTCAAGAATTTATTGAATAGAATGGCATGAAGTAGGAAAATTATGCATGATGCAATACTCTTGATTATTTTCAATTTTTCACCGCTACCTTCATTTGTGATTCTTTACAATGATCATCATATAACCTCTATCCAAATTTCAGTTAAATATTTAAATATGGATATCCTATAAAAATTAAAAAATATTCCCCTACTGAAATTTTACATGGAATTTAAAAATATGTGCATTTCTAAAACACATTTTTACATATACGGCTCAGTCAGTTTATAACGTTTTACTATTTTAGAAAAATTGAGAATAATGAAAAATCGCAAAAATTCAGTGCGGAAAGATAAAAACTGCGTCGGCGAAGAGCCAGTAGGCAATGTGGAAGATTTGGCTTATCGTGAAAGATTAGATCGACATTGCAAATGCAATCGAACGCCGTCTGAAAGCGACGTCGAGGATTTTGACTATTCCAAGTTCAAGAATGACGAGGCGAACGTTGATTACGATAGTAATGCGTGCAACGACGACCTCGAGGCTGAATACTTGAAATTAAGACACGCGTTGGATTTGCCCCGAGAGACGCACTCGTTAACAAAAATCGAAACAAACCTTCCATCATGTTTGAAATACGGCTTTCGCTCCGGACTGCTGCACATGCATATGAAGAAGTTTTCGCCGCTGTCACGCGGATTTCAGGTAAAATTTTTCATTTATTTATAGAGTAGATTTCTTTATAAAATTTAGCCCCACTCTTAAAAATTTAATGTATCATTATTTCACATACAGTTTCTAATTATTTCAAAAATACGTTTCAACAAACGCACTGTCTAGGTGTCCCTACACGTGGATCTATTTTTTGGGAGAACCGGGGAGCGTCGCAGGCGTCGCTGCGGAAGATGAATAGCGGAAGCGATGGTTACCTCTCCTCTGCTCGCTCTCTGTGCGAGTACAACGTTCCCGTTATTTTGTCCACAATTGAATCTGAGAATAACTTTAACCTGTGTTTTTAAAGCGCACATCGTGTGTCTATTCCGTCCCCGGGTGAATTACTTTCGCTAATCATTTACCGTGTACCGAGTACCCAATAGATCCACGGCTAGGGAAACCATATTATATCCTACTTTATTTATTAATATGTATTGCTTGACATTTTAAAGGGTCCTGCTGTTGCAGTAGCTGCTATTGCCACTTCCTTCTTGGTAAAACCATACTGCTGGAATGAACCAGTCATCGATCAATTAATAGAGGACGGCGACATTTACTACAGTGAATCTTATAAGAATATTAAGATATCTTATCGCCGAAACTTAACGTTACTCGATCTTAAACGAGATTTAGAAGTTCGAAAAAGTCATCGTATATTCGTTACAATTGATGAACCAATTTACGCTGGCACATTTCGATCGGAAACTCCAAAAGATCTTCATGTAGCTAAAGCCATTGATTTGTTTTTCAAAAAATACGATGCTTGTGTTTTGACATCATCCGTTCTGAATGTAGCAATTTGGAAAACTTGCAAAGATTTCAATATTTTTGATGCACAAGCCAGATTGGAAGATTGTAATGTCGACGAGTCTCGAAAAAGTGGAACAGCAAAACTGTTTTTGGTGCAAAATTTAGGAGGGGTTATATTCATTATTCTTGAGAAAAGCAATGTTAAAAACGAGCCCTTTGTTCTCTACGGAGTCACTGTTGTAAATGCACAAAAGCTTTCCGAAGTATTGTTACATGAGGAAAGAAAATCATTTAAGGAGCCTCAACGTCGACCGAGCGGTTGGCGGATCCGAGAAAAATTCCGGGCTGCCATTCAAGGCTCATACCATCTTCATCATCCTGTTTTATCTCAGGAGTTTCAGGGAAATGGCCATCTTGTAATCTCTGTGGCCACCCTTATATATTCTAAACTGTTAAGCACTAGCAAGTGGACAAGAGTGATACTGGATGTCATTTTTAATCAGTCGAATTTTTATCTAATGGATCTTGTACGAGTTCTCGGTAAAACATTGGACGAGAGCTTTAAGATGGGGGTTAAGGATCTCTTGTGCGACGTGATTCTTGGAGTATACACTGCGAAGATTAAACTTTTTGAAAATGTTGTTCCAGGTGAAGATAAAAAAGCAAAAACAACAATGGACGCCGGAATACGCACATTCTTTGTTAATCATTCAATGGGCATATTAGAGATAAAAAAGAGTTTCTATGCTATTTGGCAAGAAAAGAATAAGTTTTACTTTTTCGATCCTTTTGCCTGTAATGGTGATGGCTTTCGGGTGGATCTACGCGATCCTGCCACATTAGAAGGTTTCCAAACGGCCACATGTTGTGTCACAATGAATTCGTCTATAGAGCAATTAATGGAGATTATACTGACAAACACGGAAAGCAAAAGTAAGGATCCATTCATAATACACGGGCTCAGCGTTTTATACATAAAAGCCTCAAGTGCGAAGGATAGCTTACATGAAAAGCTTGTGTTTCGCGAGAAAAAAACCAATTGCAGACCACCACGACCTGAAACTTCACGGTCAACAGTGACGGATGAATGTGCCACTGTGATTGACAGTCTGCCGAGGCCTCGACCGTACGAAGACATACTATTGCATGAATCTGTACAATACCCTGAGCTTATGGACCAAATTGAATTATACGTAAATACCGTCGATGAATGTGAACCCGAAGCTCATGTTAAAAATATCAATGAAAAGTCAAACGCTGATAACGTCTTCAACTATAAAATAGTGAATCCCCAAAAACTAATACTTAAGGGTGGAATCAATTGTTTAAATGAAGTTTTCGGCGAGCAAGATAAAGGAAAACAGGGTTTAATTATAGCATTAGCGACAATTATTCAAGCAAAACAGCTTTTTTTATCAGAATGGACAAGTTCTGAGATAGACAAAATAATTGTTAACGGTCACTTAGCTCATAGAGAAATTGTCTCATTAATACTGGAAGACTCTTCAGAAAATGAGAAAGAAGAGATAGATGAAGCGAACGAGAAAAAAGAAAAAACTGAAAAGATAGATAAAAGCCAATCTTACAATAGAAAAAGTAATGAAAAACCAAAATCAGAATTAACCGAAAGTGCAATTGAAAAACAAATAGATTATTTAGAATTATCGATGTTACCAAAGAGAATGAAAATTGGAGATAATAATGTAGCCGTAGTTAGTAAAATGAATGTCATAGAAGGAGATTCAAACCCACTGGCTAACTTAGGAGAAGCATTAGAGCAGTACTTTAATGAATTTAATGAAATGATCTTAGAAAATAAAAGGCTCATGTACGCCATCTGTAAAAATAACAATGAATATTTTCTTTTAAATCCCTATGGTAGTGATAAAGAAGGGTGGCGAGATAATATTAGTTCAGCTGCTATTGTCATTGTTTATAGCATTAATGAATTGGTGAATTGCCTTTATGAAATACTAGAATTTAACGATTACCATTTTGCTTTTCATTTTGTCAAAATTTCTTTTCTGAGTGATCAAGACGATAATAATGAAGAAATAGAAATTCCTGAAACTAATATAATTGAAAAATACAAAACTAAATTCTTACCTGTAACAAATGATGATATAAATAAATTAAGATTAAAAAAAAAATCTAAATCTAAACAACGAATGACTAAAACTCTAAATGTAAGTGAAGTCGAAATAAAAAATCATGATAATATAGGAGGTGAAATTAATAAAGTAGAGCCAGAAACTACAAAAACTGTGATATCTAATAAAACTTTTACGATAGAAAACAAAACAAAAATTTGTTTTGATGAAGTTAAGGAACCTGAGCAAATAGATTCTCCAACGAGTTTGAACCTTGCCCTCATAACAGATTTAGTCAAAATAGAATGTTTGGGCAAAAAAAGGAACCATGAAGAAAATCTCGAAATATTTCATGAAAAACTCAAATACAAGCATTCTCCGCCTTTCTTTACTTCACCTAGAAAAAATCTGTGCAATCTTTTAGATATAAAATCAGCAACAAAATCAATACCTTCTCTACTTTCTAGATTTTCTATTGATTCTAAATTACTTATCAAAGATAAGTCAGAAGTTCCAATTTCAACCAAAGATACAATCATAATTGATACTACTGATAAATCAAAACTTATAAAACTCCCTGAACATAAATATGTTTTTTCAAAAAGGTTATCAAGTGGATTAACGCCAATCAGAGCTATCGACGAGCAATTTATACGAGATAAAAACATTGAAAAACAAAAACAAGAAGAATGTAGAAAGAAAAAATCAGAAAAAGAAATTAAAGTAGCGTTTGAAGATATGCTTGATTTATCAACAGGGCGGATTCTGCCGTCAATTATTCCACTTGGTCCTTGTATTGCAACTTCTAAACCTAAATGCAAAATTCGTAACTGTGCAGTTAAAACGAAGAAGATATGTAATTTAATTGAGAAAGAAAAGGAAGATTTGATATTAAAAAAACTGGTTTGCAGCACTGAAAACCTTTTGTTAGAATTGATTTTTCCAGATTTCAAAGAACATTCTGTAAGTTGATTATTAAAGTTAAGGCGGTTTTACACAGGGACTTCTAAGGCCAAAATCAGCTAAAAATATGGTTGAAACATTATACCTACCACACACACACACACCACACACACACACACACACACACACACACACCCACACACACACACACACACACACACACACACACACACACACACACACACACACACACACACACACACACAGTTATTTAAGAAGACCGTTCAATGCATTTACATGAACCAAAGCCTTAATTATTCGAAATTCATGTAGTTGTGGTCCGAAGCGTTGAAAATATAAAAAATATTTGAGTAAATAATTTGAAAATGCTATAACCCAAATAAGAACATAAAAATTGATAAAATTAATGAAAGTACAGAAATTTTTTCTATTTAAAAAGTATTTGTTCAATAAATTTTATATTTTTAACTTTTTGGACCATAACTACATGAATTTCAAGCAATTTAAGCTTTGGTTCATCTAAATCCATCGAATGGTTCTCTAAAAAGACAGCGCACTAGTCATAATATTAAATATTCTATATCTCTGTATAAAATAGTGTCTATTTATGAGATATATATTGTATAATGTTTAGACTATATTTTTCTATTTTTTTTAGCTCATTTTATTTTTATTAGCCACTATGTGTAAGACTGTCTTAAATTATTATTATTATATTAAAATTATTCCTGGTATATAACAAATTTTTTATTTTATGTTGTAAAAAAATGATTATTCGGTATCAAGAACTGGAATCGAGAAATAATAATCAAGAATTATCGATACAAAAAACAAATATTCACTGATAAGAATTTTTCCATCGGTCTTACAGTCTTATAAATTTAATTAATTAATATTAATATTAATGGCAATCAGATTGCCCTTGTTTATATATAATTCTTATCAGTGAATAGTATAGGACAGTCGACATAAGTAATAATTTTTAAATTATTAAAAAACAAATATCACAACTCAATTTTACATTAAAAAAAATGAATTCTTTAGACAATCTTATCCTCAATTTAATTTTTATCAAAAAGAGTAATGTTAACTTTAATCTTCTTCAAGATAACGTGTAATTAATTATTACGATAGAGGATAGTTTCTCATTTTTACATGCACGTTCAACATATTATTTCGTTTTATTAGAATTGAAAATGGTGTTTACTCTATATTACGCTGATTAAAAATATCGATGCCACAGTTTCATATGTTCTTTTATAGCACGGTGTGACCTCGCACTTTAGTCACGACTATCTGTGACTAAAGTAGTCCTTTTTGACACCGTGTTTATCACACTCGCTACGCTCATGCGCTAACCTCGCGGTCCAAAAAAGGACTACTTTTGGCACGGCTTGATGTTAGTGCCCGAGCGCAGCGAGTCACACGTATCGTAATATACTATTCTTTATAATTTTTGTTTTATATATCTTTTCATAATTAGTGTTCTAAAAGAACAGCCGAGTTTTCTATTAATAGTGCATTGCATTATCGTGTACAGAATTGATTCTGTTAATTAAAATATCTAAATTAACAAGAACATTTCAAATCATAGGTGCCAATACCAAACGTAAAAACTGAAGGTCTAAGCACTAAATCATTAGTTGAGGATTCCAATGATGGCAAGTGCGAGAACTCTTTGGAGCCTGAAAACTGTGGCTTTAAACCAACCACTGATGAGAATGTTGGTATTATAAACGGAAGCCTTTATCTTGAGGACCGAACCTGTGTCAATACAACCCATTACAAGTCCTGTTATTACGCTGCGATCCTGTGTATCCTTGCCAAAATCAACGTAGACGTCGACGAGTTCTCTCCTGGTGTACTTGATAGATTTATTTTAGCTGCTAAGAAGATTGCTGAAGGAACGGCAACATTGCGATATAAGATAATTCGTTGGTTTAGGAATATAAATATCCTTAGTGCAAAATATAATATCATTCTAAAGCAGGTACGATACGCCGCTCCAGATTATCCGCCCGATGAACTCAAGCTAGTTTTAAAGGAATTTTTTCACAATCATCAGACGGGTATGATTGTTTTTGAGAATGTAGCATATGCATTTTGGACTGTAAATAGCATGTTTTATCTGTTTGATCCATACCCATGTGATGAAAACGGGAAGCCGAATGATGATGGATCTGCATGTCTAATGGAAATCTGCAAGTTCAAAACATTCATTGAGAGAATTATTGAAAATACTGGGGAAGCTGTGAGCAAACCTTACAGATTGTATATGATTTCCATAGCTCACCTTGAAAAGAAGAAGAAACGTAAATGTAAGCGGAAGCCTGTTAAGGTGTGCAAAGATCAAAAACTACCATTCAAGGAGACTCTTCAAGAAGCGGAAGAGGTTGAATCAAACGATCCTAAAAAATGGGAACCAGAAATTTCCTTCATCGAATTAGTTGATTGGGTAATCAAAGACAAAACAAAAATATCTACTGTAGACAGTAAAATTGCTGGGTTCATACCAATTAAAAACTTCAATGCCTCAGCGCTAGATGTTAAAATTTTAGAGAATGAAATCACATGGCCGATTTTAGCTCCTTTGAAGTTTCTTATTCATTCGCCTGATGCGCTTAATACGCCTGAATCGACAGAGACAAGAATTAAACCGTATGATCGTATTTTTTATGAAAATACGATTTTGGCTGAACCGATGGACTTGTTTATCATGGCATGGTCACAGATCTACAACTTACCGATGTGGAGCATACGCACGATTCAAGGTCTTTTCGATGCCTGTAAAGATTATATCCTAGATAGCCTATTGGCCGCCGAAGATACAACGAAACTGAAGATGACGGACAATCTATTGACAGAATTCGACATCGCGAATTATAACTTCCGCGTAGTGTTTGCCCCGCTGCATATCGGAACGCTGTACGCTACCGAAGGTTGGAACCTGTCCATGTCTCTGGAGAAGATTTTTAACTCGCCAGTATACACAGGCGCCATATTAGTTTGCGAGGGTACACACATTGGTCTGATGCGGAAGGAGGAAAAATACTATGCCTGGTGGTTGGTGAATGAGACTAAAAATATTCGAATCATCGTTTCGGAAGATATGGAGGATTACCTAAGACTTTTGGTGAAAGTACGTTTTAATTTAATAAACGATTTTTCATGACTGCAAAATTCAATAAATCATAATAATAATAATAATTATATTCAATAATATTTTCTGTTCTTCGGAATCATAAAATTAGTTTTATTTAAACTAAAACACTATGCTTACATATCTTTTAAAAATTATTCATTATCAATAAAAATTATTATTTTGTATTGGACAAATAAAAACTATTCTATTCTATTCTATTAGTTTTGAATTGATAAGCGTAAATAATAACAAAATAAATATTATTCACTGATAAGAATTTTTCAATCGGTCTTACAGTCTTATAAATTAAATTAATTAATATTAATATATAATTAATATTAATACAATATATTAATATTAATATTAATATATTAATTCAATAAAATTAATAATATTAAAAATTAATACAATATATTAATATTAATATTAATATATTAATTAATATTAATTAATTTAATTTATAAGACTGTAAGACCAATTGAAAAATTCTTATCATTGAATAGTAAATTGCAGTCGACATAAGTAATATTGCTTTTTTTAATTATAAAAATAAATATTAATTTTCAGGAAATAGATCAACCTGGGGAAACAGGATTCTCGATAAGAATTATTACAATTTCATACGCAAAGATGTTCGGACCAAACTGCAGCAATCTCGAGGGTCTCCATCAATCGATGATGCCATCTACCTCGGTTCCCGAAATTCACAGGAGGATCGAAGATGATTATGAACTTGGTGCTATCTTTCATCTTATTACGAAACCACAAGCACCTTATTTCATCCTCGGTTCCGTTGCACTGAATGAAAGGGATACAGTCGTAGAACCGAGGGTAAAGAGATGTTATTTCACCGCCCTATTCGCTGTGATGTTAAAAAGAGATATTATTCAGAATCCCTTGCCATCGATGATTGATAAAGTTTTGGAATTAGCAGAAAATACATATAGATCATTAGACCAGCCCAAATATCACACAGAACAAATTCTAAAGGATGTCAGCATGATGGATCGCATGTTTGATTTGCGTGACTGTGCGTCTGCTGTTTCTAGCTTCCAGGATGAAAAGCAGAGTTCTGATAAAACTTTCTTTAGTACTATCACTAAAGAACTTAAGCAGTTTTTCAAAAAGCATACAAGTGGTGTTATTCAATTATCAAACTGTTGCTATGGATTTTGGTACTCTGATGCAACTTGTTGTTATTATTACCTGGATCCTTATCCGTGCGATGCTAAGGGCAGACGCAATGATGCTGAAGGAAAAGCCTGTCTTTGTATTTTTTCGTCTGTGTGCGATATGGTTTCACAAATGTGTCTTAATCGATTCAGGAATACTACGGGAATCTGTATTCATCGAATACACGTCGAATCAGTGAATTCGTCCACTTATGAAAAATTTCAAGAGGATCCTATGTGGACTTACTTAGATTACCACTGGAGCTACAGGCATATTGATAAGCTTAAGAGTTACAAAAATAAAAAGAACCAAGAACATGATATCGATAAGTTGCTGAAAGCAACATGGAAGAACTATCTTATAGAAGTGCCTAATTTAATTTACTCTATATGGGGTACAATAGGCTCCTTTTCGACTAGATTTGGTAAGCAAGTTGGTAAGAATCAAGCAGCTATAGGTATCACTTTATTAGCCATGAAAAATCTTTACCATCCGTCAGATTGGTGCTCTGCTGTACTAGATTCGGCGGTCATTTGCGGCGACAACTACTATAAAGATAGTAAAAAAACTTCAACCCAATGTTTTAATAGGTTCGGTCTCAGGGAATGTCTAAAAGTGTTGCCCTATCAGTGGAACTTGAAATTTTTATCGGAACTTTGCGGTATACTCTACGGCAATGGCGACCAACCTACTCTGGCTGAAGTTATAGAGCGCGCTTTGGCATCATCACCCTATTTATTGCTTCAATGTAAGAAAAAAATCTTGACCATTTTACAAACGACGGATGCCTTTTACGCAGTGGATTCATCATGGACAGGACCCCCATTATTTTCGGAAAATCACGGAGCCATATATGCTATTAGATGCAATAGCACTAACATTTTAGTGTACGTTCTAACGAAAATGTTGAACACAAATCAGAAAGTAGAATTTTCTATAACTCCGGTAAACATTGCTTTCAAGATGGAGACTTGTCAGACTGGCAGGGATTCTAAAATGAAAACAAGCTCGAAGAAAATATTGGAAAAGCCAGCCAAGTCGGCTCCTGGAAAGACGCTTCGTCATCCGCCTCTCGTGTGTGGAAGTATCATTGTGCCAGATGAGGATTCTTACTCATGTTATAGTAGAAATCTGAAGCTAGGATTGTCACATGGGAAAATATTTGAGGATGCTACATATCTGTCCATCGACAAGAGCATGAAACAAACTAATACAAAACTGAAAAAGAACGTCGTGACGAGAAAGTCATCGACGGAAGAGTTGAAAGGTAATAAACCATTTCACCTAGGGTCTAGAAAATCTATTTCGGATTTCTTAAATAGAAATATAACTTACCCTAAAGTGTTGAATTTACTCACAAAAGGTGCTGACAACTCTAAAAAAGTTTCGAATGAGTTGTCAAAGAAAATCAAAGAAGTAGTGAAAATGAATTGCGATAAGAAGCCATATGACATCAGACGAAGTTTTATGCATAACGAAACACAACAAATATTCTATAAATATAACGCTGATATGAATAAAACAAATTATTCCACTTACAAACATCTCACTGTCAAGGAATGCAGAAATACTCAAGGAAAAGGTAATTCATCGGAGGAAAGTCAACCTAATGTGATAAGTATATCAGTGGAGAAACCTGAAATAGTTTTAAATGACGTGCTTTCAACTCACCCACTGAGTCTTCCGAAACTCAAAGGAGAAGAGGATGACGTAAACAATGAAATATCTTCCGGCGACGAAAATACTTATAGAAGCAGTATACATCTCAATATAAATAACTAGAGTAAAACCAATATTTGATAAATTTAAAATAAAAATTTAAAACATTAAGAAAAGTTTTGTTTTCTCATTTATTTACCAAAATATAGACATTACAAGCAATAGAATATATTTTAAGGTATCAAAGTGATAATCGGAAGATCGTTTCTGTATCGCCTATTTAGTTATTTAACAAGATAACAAAAAACGTTCATTTCGCGGATATTGTAATTGCATTGTGACAAATGGTTTTCACATAAAAAATTTACGGTTATAGCAATATAAAGTAATAATATTTTAGACACAGAAAGAAATTACGGCGCTTAAATATCATTACAGTGTAAAAGTCATGCAACATCTTCACTTTTAACACTACACTTAAGCTCATTTGATAGATTACAACTTTTTTTTACAAAGGACGAACACTCGATTTTACACGGAAATATCAATAATTCCAATATAGCTAGCTTAATTAAATTATAAATAATTTTTTCATTTTCAATAAAAATGCAGTTGATTTATGCAATGATTAAATAAAATTTATGTCTGTAAAGTATAGTTAATAAAGTAGTTTGATTACATTACATAAATCCTACTGAAAATATTAGCGTACAACCCTATTCTCTCTATACATATAAAACCAATTCTTTTCTTAGAATAAGAAATTATACCTTATATTCAACTCCGTTAAAAAATTCTCATTTTTCTCGGCACTAAAACATAAAAAAAAAGACTTTTTTCACTATAAAAAAAAATATATAAAAATAAAATAAAAAAAAAATAAAGCAAAGAAAAATATCAAAACAAATGGGCTTAAACAGGCTACTTCTGAACACTCTAGAAGCAACAAAAGAAGAAATTACATTAAACTTATTAACAATCTATTTAAGTACATAAACCACGCCTATAACTCTTCGCGTAATCGTGCGTACCGCACAGTTCAATTATTTGAGAAGTCGTGGTGGTGCATTATCGTCCTTATTGATGCACCGCGAAGCGTTAAATATAGGCACCGTGACCCACTGCACACTCACACAACAGTAGCGTTTGCGGAATCGAAGATAAAACATTGACACCCTCAATTTCATCGCCTTTGGATTCGTCTACAAGGATATGAGATGGAAATAAAAACACGATTTCTAGTAATTTCTAGTAAATATTAATTCTAACCGTCTCGATTTTCTATTTTTTCTCAATCTACGCTAGCTGTTGATTAGTTGTTGACAATTAATACAATCATTCACTATATTCTTAGTTCTTTTTCTTCAAAGAAACATACTATGATAAAATCTATAAAATTTATAGCATTTCCTAAGGAAATTTTTCAGTTAACCAAATATAATATTAGAATAATATAATAATCAAAAATGAAGAAAAATATAATACTTAAATTTTCAATTATACATAGTGTTATAAAATATTTTTGGCACTTTGTACACGAGAATAAAGTCAATTTATGGCACGGCGTGGCATAAGGGCCACTTTTACGCACGCTTGCTAAAGCAAGCATACGCAGTAGTAGTACTTCTGCCTCGCCGTGTCATGAAATATTGTTCGATACACGTTATAAAAACGAATCTCGCTTCGCTCGGGCGACAAGCTCAAAATCGTGTAAGAATCGTTTTTATAGCACTAGTATCGAAAACAACTATATATTTGTACTTATATTTGTCAAGTTAGTATTTTTGAACGTATTCTTCTGTTTGTGCCATTAGTACGCGAATAAATTCTTAGACGATATGTATTTTTAATAAAAATAATAATATTATATAGTAACTTTAACACTTTCGAGTATTTTTGTGAGATTTGAAACCATAATTCGATTTGCAATATTCAATTTCAAATCATATTGCTTAAATTTTTGTTTAAAATTTGTCTCAATTAAGCACCTTTACTCTTTCATGAAGTAAAACGAGACGAGACATCTCGTTCAAAATACACGATGAAATAAAAATCTCACAAAAGTCGTTCCACCTATTGTGAAAAAGCGTTGTGGGTAAGAAGAGCCCGTCTCGCTCTATGAAAACCCGAGCTAGTCAATAAAAGTTGAGTGGCATTGAATTTGTCTGCTTCGAAAAGATGCGCACACGCAGTCCGGACGGATGATGATATTTTGCATTCTCCCTCGAAGAAGACTACTTTGCGGGTATTGGCTCCTGGGCCGTGCCGTCTGGCTTCGTGTACAGGATCTCGGCGTACTCGGTCTTTTCCTCGTTCACACGTCGCGGTGGCGCCTGCTGCTGGTGTACCAAGTCCAGCTCCGCATAGACGATGCCACCCTCGCTTGTGGTTATTCGTGGCGTTTCCGTCGTCGCCGTTATCTCGCTAACTGGAACCTGCCAAATAGAGATAAATACCGCGTTAGTTATACAGACAGAAATGAAATGTTTCCTCAATCAAATCAATTTGCTTGAGTTTTAGCCAACCCTTTTATCAAAACTTTCATAACATGTTTTGGTTTTATTATAAAAAAATGAAACGACAAAATAATTGTTCATACTATATTGATGGCTGAGCGGAACAAGGGCGCATATCGCCATGTTGATGAAGAAGGGCGTATCTTGCCGCGCGGACGAAGAAGGACGCATCTCGGCTGGTAGTTTTCTTATTTATGTATATAAATCCATATATTATGTGTATAATATTATTTATATACATAAATAATAAAAACTACGAGCCGAGATGCGTCCTTCGTCGGCTGTGCGGCGAGATACCTCCTTCTTCATCCGCGCGGCGAGATGCGCCCTTCTTTATCCGGGCGGCGAGATACGCCCTTGATCATCCACGGGGCGACATGCACCCTTCTTCATCGGCGTGGCGAGATACGACCTTGTTCCGCTCAGCCATCGATATCTGGTATTTTTTCGCATTATATCAAGGAACACTAATTTATGCTAATTGTCTTTCATACAGCCGACTTTTCTCCCGAACCTCTCTCTGCTATCAATAAGCGCTGAATTTTTTGCAACTTGGTGATCACACATCAATTAAATCATAGTACGAAATTATTATTTATTACACATTCAAACTGGAATCGGGTCAATAGGAGATTACGCGTTAAATCCACTGATAAATTGAATTAGAATGTAAATTAATCTTGGGGCACACGTAGTATGTATGTATCAGCTGATAGTTTTCAAAGGGTCTAGCCGGTTAACATGGTGAAAATTTCTCCGGAAGAGATTTCATATTTGACTGTATTTATCAAAAGAACATATAAAAATAATTTGCTAGCCAAAATTTCATACCCCTAAGTGCCTCCATTCGTTTCCTAACCTGAAAAACGTGTGTTTTTCATCTTTATTTTATTTTAACCGCGTTATGGCTCCAAAAAATCTGAAAAAACTCAACATAGTGTATATTCTAGTAGAAAATAAACCTGTTACCCGGCTAGATCCTTTAAACATTAAATTTTTACGATGGTAAACGCAATGAAAGTCAAGAAAACCTTTTTTTAAAATACCCTCCTCTGCGCATTTCAAAGCATCAGCATCATACTTACCCAATTATAGACATTTTTCTAAGTAAAAAGTTAGCAACGCGTTGTAGTTTAATTTAAGTAATTAGCATTAAGTTTTCCGCAAACTAATTTTACTTATACTAAATTAATAAATTGATTTTAACTGATTTTTAGTTAAAATTTATTGATTTCATTCAGACTTTCATGATTTTAAATGCTAAATCTAAAATTTGGTTCTTAAAACCCTGCGTTTATAATCACCAAACTTCATTTAAAATTATGCAAAATACACACAATGTTTATTAAGAGGATGTCGAATGCCGGTGTGAGTCCTATATTAGGGGCACCACTGTTATTATTTAGTAAGTTAATTTATACAAAATTTATTGAAAATAGTACGGCGTTAAGCACCCGAGCATAGCAAGTGCGCTGAACACCGTACCATAAAGAACGACTTATGGCATGTGTATCGTACATTAGTTTATAGCACTGACTGCATAAATCCGCCATGTCACGCCATTAGTTCGCTATCACTCGGGCGACACTGCATCGTTTGAAAACGATTCTAAGAAAAAATTCCTGAAAAAATATACTACTTTGTTTCATACAGTTTCCTTGTGATGACTGTATGGCTAAACTTAAGGTGACTTCATCAGTCTAGTAGACCTAAAACTTCATTTCCGTCTATAAAAAATGCATCCCGACATGGTCGACGCCATCTTGATTTTCTCAAATATCTCGAATATCTCGAAAACATCGAATTTTTAGTGTGCGGGAGATAGAAATCAGAGAATTCTCACCCTTTCCCCCTTGACTCCGAAACATATTCCGGAGTCTTCTCGTTATGCCGTGGTGCATACCAAGTCCGTGCTAGGCGAGGGAGCGGGGGACTCCTTTTGCCAAAGTCGCTCGCGGCGGAAGTCAGGCGAGGTCCTCTCCGAGGGAGAAGCTGGCAGGGGCTCTTGGCAAGGAGGTCCGCCCCCGGCGTCGCGCGGAGAGCCAGTGTCGCTCCGAAATACTGCGTCCAGCGAGCCCCCCCCCCCCCCCCCGGGGGGGGCCTTTTTCACCCCGCGAATCGGCTGTTTTTCTACTTAATCGCAAGTCGACTTTTTCAAAAGGATTCTGATTGGGGGAGCCATCAGGAAAAATAATCCAGTGAGTGAGCCAACATCCTTGCACATTGTTTAAATAAATAATTGATGATCAAAGACTCAGTTTTTTGACTATAGGAAAGAAACTATTGACTTTGTAGAAAAAAGTTCTGTATGAACTTTGTAGACATTAAAAAGATCTACAAAACGCGACCACATGATTTAAATTTAGTTAATTTGTTTATCTGCAAATCGCGAAAAACCGCTGAAAATGGCCATTTTTACGATTGTTTATAACTTTGTTTAAAAAATTGCTAGGCGCTTAATAACTCGTGAACGATTAGCTATTATGGCATTAAATAAGCAGTTAAAATTTCAGCTAAAAATATTCAATAGTTTTTGCATAATTGCTATTATTTATCAGATTTTGACCATATTTGAGTCTTTTTTCCCAAGCCGTGGATCATCGTATGAGGGTGCACGAAAGCGATTAAGAAAGATTAACATCTCTACTTTCACGTACAATAAATAGCTAAGCGATTTTTTCAAATTTAATTGTTTAAAATCGCAAAACAAAAAAAACTCATTTATTTTCGTTATAAATAAAAGCAATTCCGATTCGAATATTTGTTGCAGCTAATCGACATTAGGTTCTTTGGAAAGCTGGCATTTTTCTCGAAATTTTAAGGGGTCGCTGAACTCTCTAACTGCTCTAGGAGCCGAGATATTTTTTTTTTTTTTTTATAAAAATCGTCGTGTCTTTAATTATTAATATTAAGAAACGAGACATGGCCGACAAATTGAATTAATAGTTGTACTATCATAAAAAAAAATATTGCGTCACATTGATTGCAAAATTACATTGTCGTAAATAATCTCAAAAGTAGAACGAGGTGCAATGTCACGCAAAAGAACTGAGCGTAGAGAGTTCGAATCCGACGCGCTCGAAAATTTTTTGATAGATATCTCGGTAACTAATTGATTAAAACTCTTCATTTTTTTTAAATTTGGGATAGCTTCCGAAAATATTAATATCTGGCATACTCACTTCCTCGAAAAAGTTTATTTAACATACTTAATTAACAATCATATTTTTATTATCTTTTTACCATTTTTTCATAAATAAATAATTAACTGCAGTTAATTTCATGCAATTTCACATGTTATTAACTAATTAAACATCTTTCTTTACAATTCTGCGTATGTGGGTGTATTCGTGTGCCAAATATGATTTTCTCTTCCATCGATATCTCAAATGAAGAGTTACTTATTCTGAATGATTTGTTTAAGGTGATGTGCTTACCGACATAATTCTAGAATATCTATATCTTTTGCAAATAATAATAGAATTGCTAAAAACAAATTGAGTATAGTACTTACATATACGGAGCGCTTGACGTTCGTCTTTTTCCAAAAAAATCATGAAAATTTATTTACTTAAATAAAAACCGTACTGTCGGTAAGTAGATCTCTGAAATTAACCTACTATTAAAACGAGCGTAGCTAAGGAAAATGCTAATAAAATGTCTCAAAAAAATTCTGAATATAGGGTTTACGTGTACAGTGCCCTTGACGTTTGTCTTTTTTCAACTAAACGTTTAAATGTTGATTTAAAAAATATTTAAATTAGGGTTTCACATCACCTTAGTCATGTAGGAAAACCAGAATTCCATACATTGTTAAAAAACGACGATTTCAAAGAAATTAAAAAAAAAGTTTTTAATCAGTTGAAACAATAAAAGAAAATGGCCCGGCAGCAAAATTATGGATTCTGTATTGTAAAATGGTCGATCTCGCAAAACAATTTATTCAGGCTGAGAGAAGTGGAGATTGGTCCATGCATTTATAGTGTGTACAACAGATGGTGCCTTATTTTTATGCCAGCGGCCATAACCTATACGCTAAATGTAGCCATTTATATTTACAAGACATGTACAATCTTGAAAATATAATGGATATTATGGAATATCAAAAATTTAGCCATTCAGGTTATTTTACAATAAGAATAGTAAAGTACCGATCTGGTAAGTGGTCGGATATGATTATAGAGCGGATGTTGACGAGACCCATGAAAGTTAGCGGGGGACTAACTGACGGGCGTGGTATCACCGAAAGGACTCTGTGTGAATGGATTTTATCAATAACAATTGTTTTGATCGAAGTAATAGATACGATGGAGCAATTTTGCCATATCACAGGCGTTCAACGTCAAATCTCCAAGCGTGGCGTAGAATCGTGCTGTTTTCGGCTTATGTTCAAATTAATTTTGAAAAACTGATAATATCATTGGTAAGCTGAGAAAAAACGCCTATCGAAATCACCTGATCATTATCTTTTAGGTACATTTTAGCCCTTTAAACACGAGCTAAAACTTCCGCGCTGGAGGATTGACGTGAAACGCCTCATATACGCTACTTCAGATCAGCACGTAGACGCGAGTCATTCCAGAATTACGAGGGATTTGCAAGATATAAAAAAGTTGATAGATTTTTTCATAATCCGTTTGATGTGACCGATAATATTTTATCTATTAGCAGTGGAATAATAGGGGATGATAGGATTAATTGTTACGCAGCATTAGAAGTAGAATTGTCTTCAATGAAGCAAATTATAAGTGACTTTGATAGTGTCAAATAAAATAAAAAAAAAAAAGTTCTATCACTGAAGGCAGTCGCTTCTTCAGTGAAAATTGATAATGAAATCTTAAGGATTGATCCTACTCTCATATTTCAAAGAATATCACTAAATATTCTAAATAAAGCAGATATGCGCAAGTTTCTCAAATATGAACTAGATCCATATCCGCTTTTGCTTTTCGACTAGCGCGGCATGCGGAAAGGCCGTAAATCGACCCTTTATGATAATTTTACTAAACTTTCTTGTATATCTCGTCGTGAAAATGATATTTATGTTATCGATGGTGGCTTCTTACTTTACAAAGTACGCTGGGATACAAATAAGTCTATTGAAGTAATTTTAAAGCAGTATTTTGATTATACCATACATAATTATAGTCAAAATTGCACAATAGTTTTCGACGGGTACCCAGAAGAAGTCAACATCAAAAGTACGAAAGGAGCAGAAATGTCACGAAGAGAGAATAAAAATATGGGCTAGGAAATACAATTTAATAGAAATACCATCATCACGATATCTCAAGATATGTTTTTGATCAAAACAAAAACAAGAACAAATTGATAGAAATGCTGTGCGAAGAGTTTCAAAAAGAAAATTTTAGTACCGTGGTAGCAGAAGAGGATGCAGATTTTCTGATTGTTTCCACTGCTGAAATATGCAGCTTAAACGGTATTACATAGATTATTGGAGAAGATGTCGATTTACTTGTCATCTTAACACAGCATTGACCAATAAGAATAATTTAGTTCTTGAAACCCGGCAAAGGAAATGTCGACGACTCTGTATATGACAGCAGCAGCTTCAAATATCCGCAGTTAAAAAAATATATAGCCTTCCTGCACGCGTTTACGGGGTGTGAGACAACTTCGTATTTTTTTAAGCAGGATAAAAACAAATTAATAAAAATGCTTGTCGAGGATATTGTGTTACAGCAAAAAGTAAACGATTTTTACAACCCCCATATTAACCCTGACGTTTTAGCTGCAAGTTCTAATGCTTTAGTTACCAGGATGTATGGCACCAAGACAAACACAGTCTACACGAGCAACGTTTCCTTAATTTCCAGAAATCCGCTTTAAAAGGTTCTGTAAGACTGGAAAATTTGCCACCAACCGCAGAAACTACGAAGCAGCACGCATATAGAACGTACTTACAAGTACAATAGTGGCTTGGATATAAGAAAGATCCGATAGCCTGGGGCTGAAAAGAGCAAGAAAATGTCCTCTATCCAGTACACACGCTGGAATCAGTTATTCCCGACGACATAGTAATTAAAATTAGTTGTAGGTGTGAGTCG